>VMDR010002801.1:0-83123 GCA_007922815.1 Macrotus californicus
AGTGATTTGCTTTCTGAAGTTCAGAAACTTTATTAGGAGATTAGAAAGAATGTATCTCACACACACACACACACACACACACACACACACACACACACACCCACACCCTAAGCATTGCGAAATAGCTGCATTTACTTCAGGTATAAATACACGGTGCACTAAAGTCAGATCCAACTCACACATTTAAAAAACGCCCCTCTGCACATTTCAGGTACCGATATCACGCAGAATTTCAAACAATTTCTCTCCCAGAACGAAGGACCGCCTCCTCATCTCACTCTTCCTGAACTCTGTTAAAAATGCACAGGACAGGCCTTGTGGTAAAAGTGCAAGAGTGAGTTGTTGATACAAGTCACCCCCGTGACTGAATTCTGTAAAAATAGGTGATTTTCCTGAAGAACTATTTTCTCTGTAGTATAAAACCAACCTCTCAGAAAAGGGACAGTTGCCTCCAACTTGTGAGTTTTTCCGAGCTTAGCCACAAAGATGAAAACACCAAGATGCATTGTTGAGCATCTCTGCATTTCGGTGTCTATTTTAGGTGGAAAATCGGCCCTTACGTGGCCATTCCATCTGGAAAACGTAATTAATAAATCATCAGTTCTTGGCCCTGCACGCTGTCTTATAAATTGTACAAAAAAAAGAGAGAGGGAAAAAGGCTAAGATGTACTTATTATGTATCAGTCTCTAGCACTGCCTTACACACATCTTTAGTATCCCTGGATCTCCAAGAAAATGAGGTGCTTGGACTTACCTGGAGAAAGTCAGCCCTCTTGAGCTGACTGGAGATCTAGCTGGTCTCTCTGATCTCCAAGCTCAACCTCATCAAACCTCTCAACCTCATAGCTTGAACGGGGGAGAAAGAGCTTGACCAAAAGAGGCCCGGGTGGTGACAGCCTCAGGAAAGCCCAGAGGGGAGGGGAAGACCTGGCTGGGGAGCTCCCGGAGTCAGACTGAAGAGGTTCAAACTCAGACTCTGTGTAGCTGTGTGAACCTAGAGGAGTGACTTAACCTTTCCAAACCTCTGTCCCACTCCAGGGTATGATTCAAATGAACTCATTAGTTAGAACAGAGGCAATAGTGCCCCACACCCACCTCCTGGTAGATTCTGAGTCATCAGGGAAGAGTAAAGCCTTCACCGTGCTTGGTAGAAGTTTCTCCTCAATGCAAGTAAATACAACTCTCCTTCGGTACAGGGGTGAGGGTGGGGGGGTTGGTTCCAGGATCCCCACAGATGCTAAAATTTGTGGATGCTCGAATCCCTTATATGAAATGATGTAGTATTCGCGTATAACCTATGCACATCCTCCCGTATACTTTCGTCTCTCAATTACTTATGAGAGGGAACCCCCCAAAATCTGGAGTTTATTTATAAAAAATTGCGTATTTATTCTTACATGTTTAAATTTCAGTCACCTTCAAAGTACTCTCCATTTGGTGCAATACACCTATCAAGACATCTCTTCCACTGCTCAAAACACTCTTTGAACTCGTTGATGCCGAGGTCTTTCAGTGCTTCTGGCATTTTTTGTTTCTTCCTGCCCACAGCAGCACATTTCCCTTTGAGGACTTTTTTCATCCAGGGAGACAAAAGAAAAGTTGCTGGAGGTGAGATTGAGTAAATAGGGAGGGTGGGGCACAGGAGCCATGGAGGGTCATGCCGGGTTTTGGTCACAAACTGCTGAGCACTCCGCGCAGGGCGGGCAGGTGCGCTTTGAAACCACCCGTCATGAAATGGGCAAACGCACTGAAAGAGTCTTCAAAAAGAAATTCACTGATGCCTCTCACAACAATGCCAGCTGGCACACTGATACAGATGGGTTCACTAGAACACTCACCTAGCAGGGGAAGCCTGTACTACAAGGGTCCTGCCCTGCAGAAGATAATTCTGTTTTTTTGGGATCCCCCTTCACATAATACCTATAATACCTAATACAGGGTAAATGCTATATAAATAGTTGTTTACTGCATTATTTAGGAAAAAATGACAAGAAAAAAGTCTGTACATATTGATTATAGACACAATCATCATAGGCCTAACTATATAGTACATGTCAGCAACAATGTAACATTTTTTAAAAAAATATTTTCAATCCATAGTTGGTTGAATCAGCAGGCATGGAATCTGCAGACGCGGAAAATAAAAATTGTATTTGTATTGTATTGTATTTGAAATTGTATTTTTATTCACATTTTTAAGAAGGAACTGATACACAGAGATGTAAATGGCCTGGCCAAGGTCAAGATGGTAGCTCAGCCCCGGGTTTAAAGCCCTACCCAAGACCCCAGGGTCCCATCCTCACAAAGGCTTTACTCTTCCAGCCAATCTGAATGTCTCTCTTGCCATCTTTAGGCCAGAAGAACCATTTTAATGCTCCTTTAAATCCAAAGGCTTACCTTTCTATCCCAGCTCCTTTTTAGCTTCGAATTTACAGTATTTACTGTGTGCAGCCCTGATTAACGTCTGAACTCAGCCACTATGGTTGTGTGTGTGTGTACATATACACAATTATGTGTGTGTGTGTGTGTGTGTGTGTGTGTGTACACACATATACCGTTCCAATCCTCCACAGCTAACCAAATGCTATCTTACTTGGCTTCTGGGTTTCCGTACCACCCTGCTTCAGAGAGCCAGGTATTTGGGATTAAATCCAGCCTGAAATGTTATTTGCTCTGTTTAGTGCTTTTATGATGATTCTCTTATTATCTGCATGTGCTTCCATGCTAATTGTACATTACAATGGCTGTAAACAGCAAGCCTGCGAGCAAAACAGGAGACTGGGGGGTTTGAGATGAGCTGCTGTTCCTTAGACTCTAGACAAGCCACGGGCCAGAGGGAGAAATGCCAAAGGGAAGGAGAAACGGGGGCAGCCTGACTTCGCTGTTCTCTGAGGACGGGGCCTTGCGCTGCCCTGAGAGCCCAAGTAGCCATTGCAGGGCATTTCGCAAAGCGTGCCACCAGCAGAATGGATGGACGAGAACAATGAATGTGACTCCCCAAGTCCTAGGAGGATGCCCAAAATAAACCTAGGTCTTCAGACTTTAGAATCCATGTATGATCATATTCAGGGAATATTTGTAAAGAGAACTATACTAGTTACATTATTACAGTAGTCCAAAGACTTAGATGATAATTGACACACTGATTTAAGCATAAAGAGTAAAATAGCCAAATAATAAATTCCCAAACCTGAGCTTGAACAGAAAATTTTAAGTCCTCCTTCTGATACTTACGCAGTCATGAGAGCTCTCAGGGACAACTGTGTCCCACCCTGTACGGAAACATTTCCAGTGGCTCAGAAATCACAATGAGCCCCCAAACCGTGAACTCTGGGAAAATCTTCCATTTTGTTACACAGAGTTTGCGGGTTACTTTAAAAGTCCACAAACGGCACTAAAATGCACCTCTAGAAGTATGATAAATTGCACATAGAAACCAAATTATGTCGTAGTTCTTGGCGTTTTTATGAGCTTAAAAATAATGTTAGCACTGACATTTTGTGCAGTGTAATAAAACACGAAGAATAATTAGAAAACACCTTGGTGTTCATTCTCAAATTCATCGTCTGCAATTCCTGGTTTCCTGGCAACTGCTCAGCCACTGGAGATGAGGGACAATCACCCTTGACCAGCTTTAAACTTGACTGGCCCATCAGTCGCTAGGACTTCCGCTCCTTCCACGCCCGGACTGACCTGATTGGGAGAAGTAGTGGATTTATGTGAGGTAATCGAAGCCTAAGCTTCAGGCCCTTTCAAGGCCCTGGACCTAATTTTGTATTTGCAATTGTGTATTCTTTTTTGTAAGTATTTCATCTCGACACTTCTATGAACGCAGCATTAAGAAAATGGGTGAAAAAAATCTAATTTTATTGATCACCTATATGGAGCTAACAAACCTCCAAAAACTCCCATTTTGTAACTGTGTAAACTGAGGCTCAGAGAGGCAAAGAAACCAGCTCAAGTCATGTGATTAATTAATAACCGAAAAGTGTGGAGTCCAGTCAACTCCAATGCACGAGACACCCAAACATTCGAATACACACACGATCATTCTAACTCACAGTATGAATGACGAACATCCGAAGAAAAGTGTAGAATTTGTCCCAAATCTGTAGTTCTCAAAAATTAACATATATAGCTTGATAACTCCAAAACCAAGAAAGTAAGGGGTTGGGGGTGGTGGGAGCATTATCATGAGCAAGTAACAGTAAAAATAAAGGCTGTACACATAACAAATATTCTCCAGCTCTGGTCATGCACTACTGGTAGTGTGACAAGCAGACCATGTGAGGGGTGACAGATAGACGATAATATAGCATTTCCTTTAAAAAAAAAAAAAAAGAATGCTGAGATTGCTGGGCTGCAACTAAAAACTGAGCGTGGTTACCAATTCCTGCATCCAGGAAAATGTCCTTGACACTTGAGACTTAAGAAACAGGTGCTAAACAGCTACCAAGACCAGAAGGTAGGGAAAATTCTTAAAGGTGCTGGCTTTCCTCAGACCACATACTCCAAGGAGCAGAGAGTATCAGGATGGGAAGAAGACAATATCGACTAGTAGTAAGTTAAGATTCTGAGGCTATAAGTGAAAGATCAGGAAACAAGGTCATTTCTTCCAGAAAGTGATGTTGTTGAGGTTTCTCAGTGGGATTCAGTGGAGACGGAAGAGTGCCCACCCAGTTGTAAAGCTAGAAACTGACAGATTGAATGAGAAAGGGACAGAGACTAAAACACCGAGTCAAGGATGATGGACAGTCTTTGGCAAGAAAAGAATAGACCTCCTAAATGAACTTGGGGCATAGGGTTGATTTTCGGTCTTTTAGCATTGATGAAAAATGACAGCAGAGCTCGATTTGATCTTCAGAATCCATGCCAATTCCTTATTAAACTGTCAATCTTTCTTAGTGTCATCCTTAAAGATCTTGATTCAGTAAATGTACCAGTGAACCTGAAAGCTGCAAGTCTCAACAGCCCTCCCTGGAGAGTAAACCCCAGGCTCCCACCCAGAATTTCTGGGGTTTCTGGGGGCTGTTCAGTGCCAACTCATACTGATCTTCCTAACAAGCTACAGTGAATTGTTTACTTAGTGGACAATTTGCAGAAAATGTCTAACTTTGAAAACGACTTTTATACTAAATAGCTGGTTCTGATTTCCCTAGAGCTCCCAAGCAACTAAAACTTATCACTCTCCAGCCCTGCAATGAGGAAAATTGTGGGAATGGCCACATTGGCAATTTGAAAAGTTATAGGACCTTAATAAAAATAAGTACCTTTATCCAAACCATTTCTCCCCAAAAGATAGTTCCTGTGTCATCAGTCCATTTGAGCTCCTTTGGGACTGTAGAGAATCCAGGAAAAGGACTAAAATCTCATCCCTCTTTGGGGGGTAAGATACAGGGGATTCCTTGGCTTTGCAGCTCCCAACATTATGCAGTCAGTGACTTGGGTCACTCATTGGTCTGCACCAAACTTTAAAGTGTAGGTAGATTCAGATAACCCAGAGAGCAAAGCACCTGTTTGTGCTCAACTGCAATTCCAGCCTCAACCAGGATGTCCAAGGAGCAAGCAGCTCCACACACAGAGGGCCAGCGGGTCCCGGGCTTCTCCTTCTGCTGGGGACGTCTCACTCAGCTCTGCTGCTATGACCACATGGCTCAGCCCAGCCCAGCCCAAGCCAGCACACCTCACCCAATGGAGGCCAGACAGCAACACGGTCAGGCTTTGCTTAAGGACATAACACAGAGTAACACACACATAGATATTCTGGGTTATGACATTTAGTTCTCTTCGCCCACTGGGTCCCCTACACCCTTTTCCCCACCTGCTTCTAGCCTGCCCCTGTGTGACAGAAGCCACATTCTGTAGTCCCACTCCAGAAGTATCCTCCGGCGTATCTAGAGCCCTCCTTGTCTAGATCCAAAGAGGTGAGGTCAAGGGACATCCAGGATTCTCCTCTCCAGCTTCCAAGGTCACGTTCCTGTCTGAGGCCCAGTTCTTTCCTGGACTTTCACTCTAGAATCTTCTTCAGGGGAGACATTGGCTTTTGCCCTCAGCAGTGGGCCCTACTGAAGGTCCTGACCAGGTCAGGATGCAGCATCTACAGAGAGGTCACTGACACAGTGGAAACACAGGGTGCAGGTGTTTGCTGACAGATGCTCTCAACAGCAGGTTCCAGTCGTGATTCACTCACTTAAACACAATGTGGAGGACTCTCTGGGCCAGATCCTGGCCTACAAAACGAATAAAATGCCGTGTCTACTCCTGAGAGGGGCGCTGTTCAACAGAAATGTAATGTGAGCCACACAGGTAAGGTTAAATTTCCCACCTTAGTAGCCATGTTAATAAAAATAAAAAGAAACAGATGAAATTAAAATGAATACTGTATTTTATTTAACCTCATATGTCAACATATTATTATTTCAACATGTAAATATTATCAACAATTATGAGTGAGATGCTTTACCTTTTTTTGTACTATGTCTTCAAAATCCTACGTATATTTAACACAGGTAGCACATCTCGATTCAGACTAGCTACATCCCTCAAGGGCCACTGGTGGCTACTGGCCACTGTACTGGGCAGGGTAGCTCTAGGGCAGAGGTGTCACACTCATGTTCACGGGGTGGCCACATCAGCCTCGTGGTTGCCTTCAAAGGGCCGAGTGTAATTTCAACTCCTTAAGAGTTAAGGAGTAGTTACATTTATACAGTCCTGAAGTTATTTTGGCCCTTTGAAGGCAACTGCACGGCTGATGTGGCCCCCGGTGAACATGAGTCTGACACCCCTGCTCCAGCGGCTTATAATCTAGAGGAGCTGGAAGGTGTTCTCCTTCTCTCTAGTTGCCTCTCAGTGGAAAGCAATGTTCAGACTCATAATTTGTCCCCATAATTCACCCTGGGCACGGTGGCCCAGGACTTTTCAGGGTGAATGTCCTTAATGTGTCCTTTAACACACATGGCTAAGAGCTCAGTCCCAGGCAATGGGACAAACCCCACGAGTAGAACACAGTCTGGGCCAGCACAGTCAGCACCAGACTGCCTGACCCCCCAACAGCGCCACTTTCCTTAGGATTCCTGCTGTAGCTACTATTTTATAAGGAGTAAAAAGAGCCTCTTGATACTTCCACAGCAGAGCTACCCTACCCAGTCTTTCATAGGTGTTGTCTTTGGCCAAATTCCATTCCACTAGTGATCCCTGATAATTGATTCTAATGTATAGGATACTTTAGACATTAGTGAAATTACTAGTGAGGAACTCTTACGTTGCCAGTGACAATCCAATCCAATCCAAATTCACTAGCCCAAACAACAGGCAAAGGGCATGAGTGTTTTATCAGTTACCTAACTAGAAAGCCCAAAAACTATCAGCTTTGGGTGAGGCTTCATCAATTCCACCAAGGCCCTGATTTCATGCTCTCTCTGCTTTACATTCCTCCATGCTGACCAAAGCTTCGAGGTTCACACAGTGGTCTCTGGCAGCTCCAAGAAATCACGTTGGGGTCTCAGAGTGGCTTCAACAGCAGCAGAGCTCATTTCCAGCACAAGAGAAAGGGCCTGTTCTCTAGCTCCCCACAAATCCCACAAATCCTCTGCCATTGGCCAGAAGGGGGTCACGTGTCCATTTCTGAACCAATCAACACAAGTGATTGCTGGCTTTCCTAACTGGCCAATCGGAGCCCATCCCAGGAGCTGGAGAAGGAGTTAATCCCACCCAAACTACATGGCTGAGAATGGAGAGGGGTGAAATTCCCTAAGGGAAAATCAAGGTCTCTCAGTGTGAGAAGCTGGGTTTGATATTGGAGAGGCCCCATCAAGTGTCCCCCACAATCAGCCTGTGTCCAAGGTTGTTACTTTATCTTGCCTGATCTGTGGGGGTTTGACTGGAGAATTGCTGAATTCTCTGGTACCTTCAACTATATCACACCAAATTAATTTCATTCCTTCAAGAGAACTGTCATAACCACTGGACTCCTTTAGATGGAGAAAAATTTCTCCTGCACAAGCCCCTCCATCGTGGGTGGGATTTCCCCAGAGGGCTCTATTGAATTCTGAACATCCAGACATAGATGCCTGGTAGGAGTTCTAAATTACAGAAAGATTTCTTTGAACAAAGCTCAAGTGTTACAGCGAGTACCCTCAGGTTGCACAAGGAAAGCCTGGTCAAGCATGAGCAAGCATGAGGTTGGCACATCTCTCAACATCTAGCAAACATTTTTAAAGAAACCTTGTAATGCCAAATTTCTGTGAAGGGCTCTTCAAATAATATTCTCTTAAACTCATAGCTTGCAGTGCTAGCTCCTTCTGCTGACAAGACGATACCATGTGCGTAAGGGGGGATGGGGAAGTTCAGGAGTAAGGAAGCAAAGGATGCACTTTGAAAAAGAATAATTCTTGACACTAGAGTATGCCTTAGCATATTTCTGCTCCAGAGGGCTTCAAATGATCACATTCATTTGAAAGATGGAATGCTCTTCCTAACTTTATAATGTATAGCAATTACTGTCATTAATAATCAGTGACATCCATATGGGTAGGGACTGTATCTGTTCTGTTCACCACCATGTACCCAAGTCCTAGAACACAGTAGGCACTCAGTAAATATTTGATGGCATGAAATTAGATTGAATTCATTTTGTAGAAGCCAACCTCTTTCAACATATAGGCTCAGCCTGAAGACTATTCCACACGTTCTAATGCAGTTCCTCTAGGTGGTTGGGACTGAGGTGAGGCAGATGGTGGTGGTGATGAGGGAGGGGTCAAGAACTGAATGCTTAAATGTGACAGAAAAGTGCCCTGGCTGGTGTGGCTCAGTGGATTGAGTGTGGGCCTGCAGACTGCAAGGTCACTGGTTCAACTACCAGTCAAGACAGATGCCTGGGTTGCAGGCCAGGTACCCAGCTGAGGGGGAGCAAGAGGCAACAGATCAATGTGTCTCTTGCACATCGATGTTTTCCTCCCTCTCCTTCTCCCTCTCTTCCTCTCTCCCTAAAAAAAATAAAATAAAATCTAAAAAAAAAAAAGGTGATGTAAAAGCAATCATTCTTACCACTCAGCCCCAGGTTGCACGGTGCTGGGGGTCCAGAGATGGAGAAAACACAAGTTCACAGGTGCTCAGAGCAAGAGGGACACCACTGTAGGGATAGCGCAATGTGATAGTACAGAACAGAAGGAAGTGTGGAGTGTTATAAGGGGCACAAAGATGAAGGAGCAACTAATTTTCCCTGGAAGGATCATGGAGGATTACAGGAAAGATTTTGGATTATAACTGGTCTTAGAAGAAGCCTCCACAGAAACAATATCTAAGGTCTCCAGAGACCCAGCAGAGCGGCAAGTAGGAGTCAGGAAGATCAGAGGTGCCCTGTGAACCCCAGAGCCCTTAAAAGTGGCCAATTTGTTTTCATAGGTGAATAAGTCTTCCCTGCACTGCCCTCAGAACCTTTGTGTATGTCCCCATCACAGGCCCACGGGCTCCTGTCGCTAGAGCAAAGCCCCAGCCAGGAGACAGCACGATGTCCCAGGAACTGAAGAGCTTGGCAGGGAGAGACAGGAAGTCCTGGCTTTGAACGGGTCATTTCTGCCACGCTATTTTGTTTGTGGTGAAATTGAATCAACAGTGGTTCCCAAGAAGGGACCATCTCCTCTCCACTAGATAGATCTGTGTTTGCCACACAGTTTTCAGTGCTCCTAATGAACTGTTAACAAGCTGCCAATTAAGTGCACAAATTAGGAGAGATGACATGGAGAGGCGTCTACACAGAGCATGCTCCCAGGTTGCAGACTACAGACCCTTACAGCAAGCACGAGGGCCCTGAGTTTGGGTTTTCCAATGAGTATCTTTGACCTGGGTGGGGAAAATGTTGCAACTAAGTCCTGGTTTGGGGATGGTTAAGACATGCACTTAAGGTGAAATGATTTTTTCTTTTTTTCTCACTCTAAGGCCCCAAAATCCTCTTGGCTTAGAGCAAATCAGTCAATTCTCTGCTGCAAATTGTAAACCTGTTTTACTTAGATGGGGGCTGACAGAAGACTTTAGTCTGGGCGACTTTTATTGCCATTTCTTTCCAGCCAATTGGTTCCGCAGACTTTCTGCTGCCGGTCCAGGGGAAAAAGTCCACACAAAGTAAGAAAACTGTACAACCAGTATCACACTTCAGGTGTGATTATCTCTGCTCTCCGACCACCACTCCTTCCCAAGAGAGTGTCCCCAAAGTACATCTCACTGGAGGGTAGTCCCAAATGCCCCTGGCCTGTTTCATTGCCAGAGATGGGAGGTTGAGGGACCTGTTGGGAGCAGCCGGCAGGAGCGTGGAGAAGAGCGAGGCTGCTTAGCACATTGGGGGGCGGGGGGCAGTGGGGAGTGTGAAGTTCTCAGACACAAAGGGACATGAAAGGGTTTCTGCAGACCCGAAAGGGGAAAGGAAACAAAAAAGTCACAAGTGCTCCCTTGTGGGAAGAGTTACAAGGGATCCTTGCACAGAAATGGAATAACAAAAAAGACCAGTTACTGGTTAACTTTAAGAAAGAGCTGGACATACTGGGGGGCAGGGCGGCATCTTAATAAATGAATGGAATGGGCCTGCCAACAGGTTTGTCAAAGGCGTCAGTGGGAGTGATTCTGAACGGAGGCTGCCAGGAGGGCCTGTCCCTATGCACACGGAGCTGGGAGGAAACAACTGCTCCCATTTCGCACCCCCAGAGTTAATCATTACCCCCAGAAAGACACAGGACCCTCTGCTGGCTGGGCCCTAAGATTTGCAGAGCTGATTCCCTGCCAGCTCAAGCCCCCCTGTGACTCAGTTTCCCCACCCACTAAAGGAAAGGAATGATGGTGATAATCCCAAATGAAAGAAGATGCCCAGTGGCAAGACCCTTTCTCCTTCCCTGAGCAGAGAGGCCAGGCTGGGAGGAAGGCTCAGCCCAGCAGTGCAGCCCCAAGATGCCCCTCCCCCAAGCCTCCAGGTACCTTCTTCCCTTGGGTTGGGGTAGGGGGGGCTCTGCTGCCTCCTGCTGTCCTGCCTATTAAATTTCAGGTTTCTCCCTTGGGTGATTTGTCCCCAGTACCCTCCCCTACGAGACTCCTCTTTGTGTCACCCAGTGTGCCTTCAGGAACTACATTTCACATCTGACCGTAGGCCCCGCCCCTGCCCTACTGCAGGATGGGAGTCCTGAATTTGGAACCTGAAGAGTCAGGCCCAAGTCCTTGCCCCACCATTCACTGTGTGACAGTGAACACATTTCTTGACCTCTCTGAACTTAGCTTCCTTTTCTGAAAACAGATCACGGAGGAGGAAAACAAATAAACAAACTAACAAAAAAAACCTGCTTGAGGTTTAAATGAGATAACGGAAAAGCTTTGTTTGCTAGAAGGCAGTAAACTAGAACTTTACAATTCTCCCTCTCTTCTCTTCCAGCAGTGGCAGCCTCTGTTCCAAGTGAAATCTTCCGTGAAGCCCCGAAACGAAACGCAGTGGAAGGCAGAGCATTCTGGGTGGGGCGGGGGCTCTGCCATACCCTCCAGGTTCCATCCCTTCCTCATAGTTTGAAAACCACTGCCTTCGAGTAATAATAGTCACTATTGATAATTACTAGTCAAAAGGCTTTTGAAAATAAAGCCCCGCACTATTATTGATACCTGAATAGAAGATGGCCAACACAATGCCCTTCGAATGCTTCCTCACATTAATGGCTTTCAGTCCAGCATGAGGCTGACTCCCACCTCTTCAAGTATAAACTTATTACAAGCGCTGGGCACCGTTTAGCCTTTCCCATGATGACTCCCATTTATTCATCTATCACCCTGCTCCTTCCTTATCTTGTACTCACGACTATGTATTACTTAAAGGAGGTAACTTCTGTCCATTTTGTGACTCTCTCTCATACACACAATAGCCAGATAAATGTATGTTTCTTAAAAATGGTCTAAGAAAAATGAGCTACAGATTTAGAAATAAGAACATTTTGGAATCCCTCAGTCATCCCTACCACCAGCCATGTTTCCAAAAGTGACCGTGGATAACTGTCCCTAGCTGACTAACGTCCCAGTGGTGGAGAATGGAGTTTGCTGGGCAGAAGAGGAGGTGGCGGGTTAGGGTCCCGCAGGGGACGACATAACAGAGCTCCTCTGATTAGCTTCACCTCAACGCAGTTTCAATTCAGAGTTCAGTATTCCTACAGGATTCACCGTTACCTCCCCCTTCTTGCACTGGGCGGGGTTTCAATAAGCAGGGCTTCTCCCAGGTTTCAGTGCTAACTACCAGGGCCGGCTGCAAAGGCATTCCCCTACCCCCAGCCCCTGAGAGGCCCAGAGGGAAAGTCAGCAGGCACAATTACAGCTTTCATGTGTCTTTCCGGAGAGAAGACTTAAGTGTTACTGCATATATTTTCTCTGCACCGTGTCACTGGTTTTCTCAGAAAGCACAAGCCACGGGCTCTCCCCTCCACCCCCAACAGTGAAAATTCCGTGGAAAACTTGTCCAGGCTAAGGAAAGCAGTGTTTCACTTTTCTGAGAACCACGTGGACTGCTTTCTGCCTCTTGATACTGTTACAAACACAGAGTCACAAATCCAAAAAGACAGAAGAGGGCTGTAAAATATGAACAGGGAAGAAAAGAAAAAAGAAGGGAATGACAGAAATCAAGAGAGAGCTCCGCACTTCTAGGAAAAAAGCGTTAAGAGATGGCTTTCTTTACAAATGAGAGAAAAAAAGACCTACCAGGGGCCTTTTCCTACTTGCATTCCCAAAACCGACGCCAGCAGCCATGGGCATTCCTGGCTTTCTTGTGCCCTCTAGTGGTCAAAGGTGGTCAGTGCTTTTCCTTGACTGACAGCCAGGGTCTCTTATGCACTTGTCGGCCTTCTTATTACATCATGAATTTTGATAAGCCCATTAGCCAGCCAGGCAGCCAGGAGGAGTATGTCTTTCTCACTTGATGACTACACAATGAGGAGTAATATATTTTAATTTAAACACCATAAACCTATTGAGTGCTTAATTAACTTTAACCGTCTTTAGGGGAATGAAGCCAATTTGAGGGGGTCAAAAGGAGTTGTTTCAATATCAAACAGTTTTACATAGTCAATCCATTCATTCGGCCTACAGCTACTGATTAACACACAAAATTAACATGTTAGTAAAAATTCATATTCAGGCCTCTAGGGAAATTAAGATGCGCATGCACAGGGCATGATTAGCAGAGCTATTGTTTTCTCCCAACAATATAATTTAATGGGTTTTTAGAATTGCAGAAAGAGAGACTCGGTGCTGGTTTGAATTGATTATTTACCACAAAGCTTTGAAATATAGAAAAGATACAAAACATCTCAAGCCAAAAGGGCCAGCGAACAGAGGCGGATGAGCTCCGAGCGAGTGCATCTTCCCTGAGGAGCGTGGCCAGGATGGACGGACGGGCAGGCAGGCTGGGTGCCGCAACCGCAGCGGCGCTGGGGAGCGCCCTTCTGGCTGTGTGGAAAAGCCAAGGAAGTGCTGCCTGCCCAGGAGAAGGGAATTCTTTCATTTAAGATTCAATCACATTACACACCCAGCCTACTTCCCAGAAGTGGCTGAGGCATTTACATTATTCAAACACATATAAAATAGAATAAATAAAAAGAAGAATGTAATAATTTTTATAAAAACAGGAGTCCATGAGAAAAGAGCACAGAGCAATAAAATAAGGCAGTTACCCCTCTTTGCACAGCAAATGGGAGTTCTGGGCTTCCTGGCAGCCAAGAAAAAGTGCTATGTGCCCTGGTGTGTGTGGTTCCCATTGTCTGCTGTCCTTAAGGTAATGCACGAGATCGTCTGAACAGACAGCATTCCTTCTTCGTGCTGCATGCCAGACGGTGTCGCGGTGTGGTGCCTTACAGAAAGGTTGTTGCCTGAGAGCAGTCCCACTGTGGTTAGTTATGGGAGATATGAGAACAGTCTTCAGAAAGGGCTTCTGATGTAAGCGCTCCATAAAAGGCAAGCGCAAAACTTTAACTTGAAATTGCCAAAGCCATCTCCGGAGGGGCCTAAAATAATATTCTGGGTATATGCTTTCTGATGGTCTTTCTGGAGTCCCTGGGGAAATGGTCACTTTAGGACCCAGAGCAGCAGGAACAAAAAGGACTTTTCTCCCTGTAGTTCACAGGCTTCCTATTAAAACCTCCTCACTGACTGGGTAGCCTTCAGTCTCTCATCTGGCTGCCTAATCCTCCTGACACACTGGCTTCAACATCCCTGTCTTGGCTCAGACTCTTCCAGTGCCTCCTCGCTCCCCACACGGATCTGTTTTTACCCTCATCTCTCAACACCATCCCACAGGGATCCTCTCTCCCACCAACCAGGCTGGTCTTGCACCAGCCCCTACGTGTGCCTCCAAGCCCCTGCTCATGCCAGCCCCCGCCCCACCTGGGCTGCCTTTCCTCTGCCTTCCCTCACATTCAGATCCTTCCTCCACCAAACCTTTCCCCACCCTCCTCAAAGACTAAGTTTCCACACAGTAGATGGTCAAGGCCCACAGCCCTACTCCTGCCGTGACCTTCCGTTTGTCCCAAGCTTCAGGCTCCAGAACTGTTTTCTCCAAACTCACCTCCAGTGTCCAATTGCCACACCTTTGCCCACACCTTCCTTCTGTCCTGCTGCCCCCCTCTGGTGTCAACCTGGCAAACCCCTCCTTCTTCAAGACCCAGCTCATCTGAAACTGTGGAACCATCTGGCCCTCCCAGCACAGTCAGCTTCCACCTGCCCTCTGTGAGTCCCCGAGTCCCCGGCCCTCACTTCTTCTGTGCCCCGGGGCAGTTTGCTGGGACCATTTGGGGCAGCTTCCATCTCTCCGCCCACACTGGCTGCTCCTTGATGACAGATAGTGTCTGCATGGCTCCCTCTCCCCACCCCAGCCTTTTCTTACTCTCCTGTGGCAAAAGGTGCCTGGTACTTAATAGGGCTCAGAATAAGTTACTTGAACTAAATCTCC
The DNA here is from genome assembly GCA_007922815.1 of Macrotus californicus. Classification (NCBI taxonomy): domain Eukaryota; kingdom Metazoa; phylum Chordata; class Mammalia; order Chiroptera; family Phyllostomidae; genus Macrotus; species Macrotus californicus. The sequence continues at coordinate 14,957 of VMDR010002801.1, forward strand.
CTGTGCTCCTCAACCACAGACATGCCCAGCAGCTCACAGCTCATGGGTGATGGAGGTTCAGGGTTCTGCCTCTTCCCGTGTCCCTCATGCTGCTCCTCGCACAGTGGGAAAGCAGTTGCTCTCTGCTTGCTGTTGTGGGAAGACCTCTCGCTGTCTGTCTGAAGGTCCATCTGACTGTCTGTCTGTCTGCCCTTCACTTTCCCTCATCTCTTCCATCTTCTCTGAGTGACTTTTACTCCCCCGAGAAGCCTGGCAACGAGGACAGGTACAAGGAACCAGACAGAGAAGAGGATGATGGTTAAAAAAGACCCAAAGAACTCTGTCTCTCTCCTCAGAGGTACTTTGACCTAGTGGCCTTGTTTCCTGGAGCTGGGAAAGGCCCAAGGTCAAAGGTGCTAAAGCCCAGTCCTTCAGCAAAGCGAGGAACGGGTCAGGTCACCTTAGCGGGCTGGTGTCAGAGTGATGGGGAAAGGGACTGGGACTTGTGCACAGGAGGGCTCGGGGGCCTGAGGACTACATGTGTCAGGATCACGAGGGCAGGCTGGCAGGGCCGGAGAAACCCCACGGCGGGCTCACAGGCTGGCACCAGGCTGGACTAGGTTGGAGCCAGTCCCCATCAAAGAGGAGATGGCATCCTAATGTCTGGGTGACCCTGGCCTGCTTCTCTCCCTTTAATCCCTGGGTTTCAGAAGATGCAAATATTTCAAGCCAACTATGTTCCTAGGAAAGTTTTTCCACCAGCGGCCGAGGGCAGTGCAAGCAGAGCTGCTCACAGGCACACCTCCAATTCTCAGATTTCAGTCTCTCCGTTGGGTTTCTTTCGTTGGGCATGTTGCATTCCCAAACTGTCCAACAGAGGAGGCCAATCCTATGCTGTCATGTGCTTTGGGTTTGCATTCTGATCCCCTCCCTGCTCACTCCCTCCCCCTCCTCACTGTACTTCTGTTTTTACAGAATAAAGGTACGCTTGCCTCATTGCCATTAGAAGGGATGAACGGTTTGGAGCTACAGCAGCTAACGCTACCAAAGCTGCCAGCTCTTCATCTGAGATGCAGGGCAGGGTGTCTGCCCCGGGTGTCTGAAGTGAGCCTCCTGAAGGCACCCCTCAGTCCCGCTGGGGAGAAACTTTCTGGGGGCCATTGGGCATACTCTCCTATAGCCTTTAAAATGTACGCATTCTTAGGACCCTCCATTTATTTAAGTCTTTGAGCCAAACAAGTAATCGTGAATGTGTCAGAGATTTAGCCGCACAGGCATTCACTGCAGTGTTATTCAGGGAAGAGGCGGAGGCTCGCCCCACAACAGACTGATTAGTTCAAGGAACCGTGGTGCCCACTCGGTGGGACACCAGAGGAAAAGGCTCACCCGCTCTTATTAAGTCAAAGAGCACAGAATAAATGTTTCTGTGGTGTAACCCCGTTTTATTTAAAAATATTTATATGTATCTGTGTGACTGCACAGGGAACGTTCTGGGAGGATATTTCCCAAAATGTTCGTTCACAATACCTATCACTGCGTAACAAAGTCGTGGCGTTTTCCTTGTAATCTTTCTGCTAATCTGCAGTTTAGAGTTTTCTGACAATGAAATTACTTCTGTGAAAAGTAAAAAAAACAGTAGGATTAAAATTTAAAAATTATGTTAATTAAAAAAAAACCAAAAACCTGACCATGGAGCTTGACAGGTGTTCCCACTCCTCAGGACGAATATAATCCCAGATTGAAGGAGACCGCTATCTTGCTTCGTTCTTCCCTTCTTCGGTAAGAGATCCCCAATGTTATCCTGGGTGACAGTCTCTCAGCTAAATGACTACATTTGCCAGCCTCCCTTGCAGATGGTAAGGCCCCTGAGACTAATAAGGAGATACACACGTAAGTGTTGTGTGGGGATCCCCGGACACCATCGAGAAAGCCGACGCCATTGGCCCGTCTGCCCTTCCCCGTTCCTTCTTGCTGCCATCATGGCTGAAGTTCCCGCAACTTTCCTAAATCATGGGTGACGTTAGGAGGGAGTCATGCAATAGATGGCGGATGCCAGGGTCATGGGCATGCCAGCCCTGTCTGCCTATCTCTGGACTTCTTTTACATGAAAAAATTGCATTCTTGATGAAGTCCCATTATTCTGAGTTCCCTGCTCTGTGCAGTCATTTCTACTCCTTGCTGCTTCAGTGGGTCAACAGTTACTTAGAGGTAAAATAAAGGAAAAAAAAGGACTTGAGAGTCTAAATCGGTGTGACAAAGGCAGCCCGCAAATACTTCAGAGCAGGGCTTTTATGTGCTATTATTTAAAATCGTAAATGCTGACATTTATGCAACTGAGGGAGGAGGTGCCATTATTTCGAGCATTAACGGCGCAGAGCTCGGGTGAGCTGCTTCACTTAGAAGATGTTTAACACAGGTTCCGTAATTGTCACTTAACGGGTCAGGGAACCAAGAGAGACCTGCCTTTGTGCGTTAGGGCCCCCTCTCTGCAGATCACAAGTATTTCCTTTCACGTTTAGGAAATGTAATTATGTCGAATGCAAATTACAAGCCAGAATACCACCACAAAGCTTATTGCTTTTTGTGGTGGTTGAGTCCTTTCATTATTTTACAAACACTGCAGCCCCCAAAAGGCAAAGCTTAACTCCCAAGACCCTTTGGAGGATGTGATGATGCCCATCGCAAAGCAGAGTGTGAACACTGGTGGCGGACAAGGCTTCTAAGGCGACTTTTTAACCACAGCCTTCCCCAGACGGAGGCTTTGGAGTACCTCTCTCTTGCCTGACTCATTCCGACTTATGTTTTAAGATTCAGATCTGGTGTCCCCATCTCTGGGCAAAACTCACTTCAGGGGTTTGTCACTAGCGTTCCCATAATAACCAGGGCTAACCTCCCATAATAACAGCTGCCACCTGTTGAGTCCTTATTATGTACCAGATGCACGTTCCCACCCTGGAAGGATGCACAGAACCGGGCAGGAGAACACCTTTGTTTCTCCGCAGGACATTGAGAAACCAGGAAGTGAAGCAGCAGGAGAAACAGAGAGAGCAGGTCTGTTGCCACCTCTCCCTGAGCCTTGAGAAAGAACTTCTCCACGGGGTCTTCTGACTCGTGTATGTGTGTGAGTGTGTGTGTGTCTGTCTGTCTCTCTCTCTGAGCCCACCCGAGTGAGCCTCTCTGTGCTGTGGCTACAGTGCCAGCAGCAGGGAGGCTGGGCCCTGTGGGACCAGTCCCAGGAGCAGCCGTGGGGACGGAGGGCAATGCCAAGTGGAAAGCCCGCTTCCAGCAGCAGCACCTGGCCTCCTGGCAACTCCACAGCCACGTTTGGAGTCGCGCCTGAGATTTTTTGTTTCTGATTTTTGACATCTCCCCCACTCCACCCCCACTTCTTTTACCCCCCCAATAGAGTCCTCTTGAAAGCCTTCCCTTGGGGCCTTGAGAGGGGCCGGGTGGGGCCAGTCCTGAACGGCTGCCCTCACTTTACGACGGAAGCTGTCTCTGAGTCCTCCGTCAACCACAGGCTCAGACCTAGCCTTCCTGAGACTGCAAGTTTGATGGGTGAAGTGACAACGGAACCCCTTTTCCTCTGGCAGTTTGACAAGACTGCTTGTGTTAAGGTTAGGCACTTACGCAGCTCTGCAATGAGCACAGGGCAGGGTGAGCGTGGATCCTATCAGTGGCCTCTGTGAGATGTCAGCACCCTGAAGAGGAACAAGGCAGGCTTGGGACACAGGCAGGCTGTCAGCCAGGTGAGGGCTAAGACTCACCATCTCCCTGGTATTCCTTCTTCCTGTGCATCCACAGTCACCAGGCTCCATAAAGTCCACCCTCAATAGCTGTTTTATAGCCTCTTCTCTGCGCGCAGCACCAGAACGCCCCCTCCGACATACTCTGTCTGGGCCGTTATAATGGCTCCTGTCTCTCCTCCCTTCCATCTCTCCCTACCCTGCATCCCAAAAGCACATTTGGGTCGTGTCTCCCTGCCTCCTCAGCACCACAATCTGGCCCAGGTATACTTTCCACCCACTTCCTCACCTTTGACAATTCCTATCCCCACCCTACTCTTGCTTTCTACCCCAGTGGCACTTCCATGTCTGCTTGTGCTGAGGCCCTGCCTGAAGTCGCCTCCCCACACTCCAGCTTGGTGTGCTCCTCATTCTTCTAAATCCAGTCCATGTCACCCACTCTGGGATGGAGACTCTCCAACCACCCTCTGCCCACTCCAGGCTGAATGAATCACTCCCTCTTTGAGTTGTGTAACCCCTTCGTTCCTTTTTTGCCTCCCCTGTGGCTCTCTCAGTTCTGACTCCAGAGCCTGGTGCAAAGTCACCTTTGCATCTCCAGCCCCTTTAGATACCATGAGGTAGTTAAGAGCCCGATCACCTGAATCCAAATCCCAGCCCCACCACCTATCAGTTGTGTGACATTGGGTGATGGATGACTGGCTTCACCTCTCCGTGCCTTATTTTTTTGCCTCCTGTAAATGGAAAGCCTAATAAGTACCTACGTCATTGAATTTTGGGAGAACTGAGTTGACATACATAAAGTGCTGGGAACACAGTAAACTCTACGCCAATACTGGTGATTATTTTTAAAGAGACCAACTTTCCAGAGAGGAACAGAGAGACTGCCCTGCTGAGAGCATTAGTGCAATACCTAGTATTGAGGTTCTTTTCTTCTCATGAAGAAAAGTAGTTTTTAAGAACTACCTTTTAATGGGAAGTGTTTTTTTTTCTTTTCTAAGTGCTTACCATCCATTAAGAGTTTATTTTCTTCATAAAGTATTGTATATCAATTAATCACATATTCAAAATGAACACAGTACAGTAGCTAAGGGCTTGGGCTCTAGCCAGGGTGGCCGGATTATTCTTAGGTGTCTCCACTATGTGACTTAACCTTCCTGGTTTTCGGTTTCCTCATTTGTAAAAAGAGAGGAGTAGCAGCACCTACCTCTTGCCATCCCTGTGAGGAGTAATGAATTGGGGCATGTAAGACACTTAGAAACAGCACTTGGGATGTGCATGCTCAATAAGTGCATCTATTTTTATTCCATAAATAGGTACAGAGACCAAGGCACTGTGCTAGTTGCTAGGGGTCCAGCAGCAAAACAAAGTCCCTGCCCTCTGGAGATGTAGTTACTATTACCATCAGCATCCATGGCACAACTGAGGCTTAGAGCAGTGAAGTCTGCCTGCAGTTACTTGCTAGCAAATGAAGAGGCTATGGTTTGAACCCACCCAGAGGTCAACCAGAAACCCAGCCACAGGTTAACCAGAGTACTATCCCCCTTCAGCACAAAGACCTCAGGGTCGGCTTTCACTCCTTCATAACCTAGAGGCTGCTCACCATCTGCAGGCAAAACCTGGATTCCTTAGGTTGTCATTGCAGACATGTCAACCACGGTACCATCTTCATACTCCTTCCTGGGGGAAGCAGTCTAAGGTTGATCCAGAAGAAAGGCAGAGCCACTGATTGGACCATGGCTGGGCACCTGACCCAAAAGCTGACCATGATGAGGGCCCCACAAAAATTCCGCCCAGTGGTGACAATGAGAGTTAGTTAAGCCCATCAGACTCAAGAGTCGCCTTCTAGAATGTGAACAGAAAACTTCAGAGAGAAGCAAAACATAAGGAGCAGGAATAAGAAAACACCCCAAAAGATGCAGAATACAGCAGAGGGACAGCATCTCCATCGTTAACAGAGGACAGAGGTGACTGCGGAAGAGGCCTGGCATCCAGGGTAACAGTGAATCTGGGGGATCCCTACCCATCTACAGACCCCACATCATGACAAGAGGCCCCATTACCCCCAAGAGCCCCTCAGACTCTCCGTTCCCTAGAGTGTGTGCAGCCATTCAAGACTCGCCAATCCCAACCTCCCTGTTTCTCTTCTACTTCTGCCTTACCTTCTGCCTTACACAAAACGCTCCGCAGCCCAACAGGCCATGAGCACTCCTGCTCATTCTCTCTCAGGCCCTCCACCCACCTTCAAGGCCCAGCCACACCCACCTGCCTGATGCCACCCTCAACAGGTGCTGCTCACTCCCTGGGACCTCTCTGATCTCCAGTTTCCTCCTCTGCCCTCAAACATGAGTCCTGTCTCCCCGGCACAGCTTCAACCATGTCGTGGGCTTAGTGCCTTCTGGAACACTGCCCTGGGCAGAGCACAGTAAAACCCAATAAACATCTCCTGGTTGACCAAATTTCTGATAACGCAAAATACCTTTATCAGGGGCTGGAGAAATTGTTCTCAATCCTGGGCACGAGAGGTGACTTGGCCTCCTCAGGGGACACTTGAAAATATCTGGAGACATTTGTGGTTGTCACAACTGGAGGGATGTGCTAATGGCATCTGGAGGGTAAAGACCAGGGATGTGCCCCATGTCCTATGATGCTCAAGGCAACAATCTGGCCACAATAAGGAACCATGATGCCTAAAGTGGCAATAGAGCTGATGTTAAAGAACTCCAGACTTCAGTCATGAGAAAATTAAAAAGGAGATCTGGAGAATACACTTAAAACAATAACGCATTGTTGGAAATAGCATGCTTGACTAGACTGTATTTCTCTGAGTACTGCTCATAATTTTACATAAATTACAGTGGAGCTTCGTAATCACCAACCCATGCTAATGCTAGTTTGGATATAAGGCAATCAACAGCTGGCCACAAACTCACACCAGCCTTTCTATTCACTTCTTAATAAGCAGTAATGTGCCCCCACACTTCATGGGGTGTTTTGGGGGCCTCACTTATGGTGGGATTAAATTGTAATTCCATGGTGTTGACAGAGAACATGAGCATGCTAATGTCATTCTGGCCAGTCTGATGATTTTTATCTAATCTATGGGGCTTCACTGGGATTGGTCCTACAATAGCTTTTTCTTTTTTTTACCTGAAGGGTATTTCTCCCTTTGAGTCAGCTAAGCTCATAGGCTTTGGATATGCGCAAAACCAGATTCCACTCTCAGGCCTGCCAGTGGGCTACCTATGGACTCTGCTCTGTGCACTTCAGGAGGCAGGGGGTTGGAGCCTGTCGCATCAACCACTGCATGCTCAGAGCCGAAAAGGTGAGGATGCTTGGGAAAGGAGCGTCTGTGAAATGAATGAATGCACTCATTCTCTGTCTCACTTCATTCTAACTCAGTTTCTTCATCCATAAGTGAGAAAACAGCACCTAGGACAGCAGTTGTTGCAAGAATGAAATGAAATGAAACTATGTATAGTAAGTTCCCCTGCACAGAGTCAACCCGCCATCTTAAAACCAGTAAAAAAAAAAATCTGCTGGCTCTTTCAGAATCCTGAAAGGTACCATGATTTTCTTCCCAGATCCTCTGTTCCTCAGAAAAGCACTATCAAGCCAGAGGAAGCTCTAAAGCACTGAGAATAGAAGGGGTTTGTTTTTCTGAAACAATTTAAAAATCAAAAGTTCTGCATGATTTTCAAGCTAAATTTATTTTCACACGTGGGCTTCCCATTGAAAATTTTAATTTGATTATGCACCTCTCAGGCTAGCAATAGGAACAGACGAGAGCCAGGGTCCTATCTTTTTATATTTTCTCAGCAAAAGCTACTTATCGCAAGTGCCTAAGAAATGGTAAATCATCAAAGGAAAGACGCACAACCTCAGGTTTTAGCTACTAGATTTCCTGAGGGTGAAGCCTGGGTAAGCGAACCAGAAAGCTTATCTACTTACACTCTGGTTCACGCCTGGACATAAAGCTGTCAAGATGGAAGAGTTTAACTGTAGCATCAGCTCTTCGGGAAGGCCTTGCAGCCATCACAGCTGCTGAGAACTCCACGAGGTAGCATCCAGCAGCACGCACAGACCGGGCAGGCCACATGGCAGAGCAGAACAGGCAAAAGGCTGGCCCCGCACCAAGCAGGGTTCAAGTCCTGGCTCTACCACTGAGGAAGATGGATGGAAGCTAGAGCAAGGTTTGTGGCTCCCAGCCTCACTGAGTCTGAAATTCTGCCTTCTCTACAGAAGACGAGGCCTGAAGAGCCTTCAAGTGAACAGAGGTGTTTTTTATTTCTTAATATGAAATTTAAAATGTGCATTTCCTTCAACCAGGAAAATTCTCCTCCTGAAGAAGAGCTATCCAATTGCAGAAAATATTATAATAACAAAAATGTCTAATAGTGGGGTGCTCAGTAAACATATTAAGGTGCCTTCTACAAGCACATAATAGACAGCTCTTAAAACTAATGTTTGGGGAGGAATGCTTACTAATATGAAAGAGGTTCATGATGTTGTTAAAAGACACTATAGTGTTGTGTAGCATTATTTAATTCTCAAAAAAGAAAAAAAGTAACGTATGAAAACACCCTAGTTTATCAAAGTTGTTGATTATTGATGGATATAGTACTACTGATGACTTCAGCTTATCTCTACTTTCTAGAGTTTCAATGATAAAGATTTGTAACTTTTGAAATAAAACAACAACAACAAGTCGATTTGAAATGGTCCTTCCACCCAGTGTCAAGACCTGGAACGAGTGTACACTGGCTGTGATTCGTGCTGGTTCACAGGCATAAGACCCAAGGCTGGGCATCGGAAAGTACAGACAGTCCTCACACGGCTCCTGTCCACCGGAGCGTATGCCTCTCAACCCCTCCGTTCCTCACCACTACTTCACGTGATAGGGAAAAAAGTATCTGAGTTCAATTCACAACCAATTTGTGTACAGCTATTATTTAGTGTTAATAGTAAGAGCTATTATTTAGTATTAATAGTAAGGCTATTATTTAGTGTTAATGGTAAGAGCCGCCATGTATTATTACACACTGTCTCCATACAGGGCTCTTGCTAAGCACCTTCAAATTATCTCCTGTGACCCTTCAAAGACTGTGGTTAGGTGTCACTTTTTTCCATTTCACAGACAAGGAAACAGAGGCCCAGAGATTTAAGTCACTAGCCCAATCCCTAAAGACCAGTGAGTGAAAGGGCCAGGTTTCAAACTCTGGCCTGATTTCCAAAGCCTTCAGTCTTTACATACGATTCTGCACTGCTAAGAAACCAATCTGTCAGTATTTACAGAGAATGCACACGCATTGCAAGAGGTTTTCCAAAACACCCTGGGACAAGAATGAAAACCACCATCCGGGAAGTTGTCACACAGGAGATAACAGGTGGCAACTGTGACAATCAAATCAGTAACATTTTAAACAGGTAATAAATATAGTGCTCAAAAACCCTCACTTCTGAATTAACTTACCGCGTGTTCCTAACAACACTCTTACGTCTGTGTGGCGGAAATACACTAGGATGGTGTGATGCCACGGGTCTCTTTCCAATGCTGCATTCCACGACATCCTGTCGACAGCTTGAAATTGGCTACAGCAGGAGCGTCCACAGCAAGGAAACCAGCCCACGCTACGAATCGGGGCTGGGCTTATTGCTCTGTTGACTGACTAGATTTAACAAGGTGACGAAGAAAATGTTAAGAACGTAGGTTAAATTTAAACAGCGCCACATTTGCAGCTATGACACTGTGAACAGCACCAAACTTGAGGAAAGTCTTCCAGGACTTGAACACTATTATCTGTCTCTCTAAAGAAATATCTCAGGTCATTGACAAATGGCTGAAGTTCTGATATATGTCTTTGTTGTGTCGTCCATGCTGGATTTTGTGCTTATTCATCAATGACGTCATGCTGTGGGCAACTTCTTTACTGAATCAGACTATAATCAAGCATTTGTTTGAAATCGGATTTTGTCCAGTTGTGGTGGGATTGTGGCCATAGGTTGGATACAGATACAAGAGTTCAGCAAAAATCAACCTAAAGCATTCTGGGATAACCAGCTGACTATATGAGATTTATAATAAAATGTGTCGCATGTGTCAATATTACTTGTAAGTTGTTAGCTGTGCATCTTTTATGTCAGTAACATTTAAAATAAACTTTTTTTTTACCTGCAAAGTCACTTGTTAAACGTTTAAAGCACGCCTCTGAATAAAACTATGGACGACCTACACAACTCCTTCATAAAGTCTCATAATTATACAAACAAGGTCCTCAGTGATTCCAAGGAACCTCCAGGGGAGTGATACTTCAGACTTGGCCCCTTCTCATAACCACAGGCCCTGATTTTCAACTTCTTAAGGTCACTCGAAGTCTGGACCCATCTTTCAGAGACATAACCACAGATCACTCAGCAGAATTAGAAACGCTCCCCTGGGCCATGAGCTAGAAACAAAACAAGCCCAGTTGGAACAGGAAACTTTCCCAAACACCTGGGAAAAGTTCATCAGAGTCCCGTCTTAATTACATGTGAAAACACTGTTGCACCTATCGTGTGACATTGTTAGTTCTCAATGTAACTAACCTCTTCTGCTAGACCTTGAGCTCCATGAAAACAGGGTGTCTCTTATTGCATCCCTTGCCCAGCAAGAGTTCAGCCAATGTTCTTGAGCTCATGTATGAACGCCTACACAGAGGGTGGGCGAGAGGAAGAAAGGATCTCCCTTACGCATCTGGCACTGGCAGAATTAACATCTGTCTCACTGCGCTATTTAGGTACTTTCTGTAGGGGCCAAGTTTTGACTATGATACTATAGCCAAAGGGGTGCAATAGCAAGTCAATTCAAAAAGTCATCCAAAGTTTTCAAAATATACTACATACACTTGCTAGTCCTATTATACAAAGCACAGGAATGACCATCATGAGTAATGGAAAGTATCCATGGTGTTCACACTAATTAGCTGCCTTTACAAATATGGCTCCTAACTACCCCAATATATAAACTAAAGGCACTTGACGAGTATAATTAAACTCTTCAAGTTCTGTATTTGCAGAGGGAAGAACAACCTATCAGTAGTTGTGTGGCTGTTTGTCATGGGAGCAGGTCCAACGTGTATGACATTATCTGGGGGCAAGGGTATCACATCTTCCTTATCTCACAGTATTTGGGAATGCACGCCAGAGCACTTTGGGGACAGGAGACTGAGGAGCAGAGAGGTGACAGCTACTCTCCAGAACACAGCTGATCCTGACACCAGCAGCAGGGACTGCTACAAAGCCAACCATAGCCTAGGCAGTTTTCTAAGTTGTACCTGGAATTTTAAAAGAAGTATGCCATGCAATACACTGCAGATAATTAGGCCATCATTTAATTCAATCAGTGAAATAATAGACATCAAAACAGGACCAGAATTCTCCTTCGGGATCCACCTGGATTTTGGGATTGGCCCACCTTCCTGATTTCCATGCTTTCCACAGCTTTTAATTTCTCCTTTCAATGACTAAAAACCACATACACAATTTTATCCTTATAATTCTCACTAGGAAGGAGCTGGGAATTTTCTAACATAACAAGCTAATTAAAAACACGTTACTACAGCAAGGGTCGCCTTCCATCTCCCCTGGCATCTAAGGGTTAATCTCATACATTTAATATCCCACCTTAAACAGGAATAATAGGAGCCAGGAACGGGCTTTTATGACAACCTTCCTAAGATGGTACTACTTCAGAGCACAACAGTTCAAAAAAAAAAGCCATGCAAATGGAGATGAATGGTACACAGGCCACCGAGGTAATTAAAAATGTATTTTCCATCTCCTAGTAATTGAATTGTGTACAAGCTGCAAGTTAATGAGGTCATCTACCCTCGAGCACTGACAGGAAAGCAGGAATAATTATCTTTCAATTTTTTCTCATGTAGCAATTAATTTTAACCGTTCGCCTACACCCCACTCCCACTCCCCTCAATCCAGTCAGTCAAAGTCATGGCTAAACCGAATTGACAAGCAATTGATACAGTGGCAGCACAGAGCTGCCGAGGCGGGCAAGGTAATCAAGGGGCTGCAGCTGTTGAGGGCTAAGCGCTTCCAGGTGAATGTCGCCTGAGATTTCCCATTCTGCCACTCGGAGGACGCGGGACACACTTTGGTGGCTGTCAGAACATCTGGTGCCAGGTGGGCTGGGAGGAGGCACTGCTGACTTGGGAAGGCAACAGAAGGATGGACAAGGATTGATGGATGGACAAGATTGTGAAACAAAATATCACTTACAAAAACGTATCCAAAAACGGGGCAGAAATGCTCCACCACTCATGCAACTTGTCATGAGTTTACAGCATCATCGAACTTCTTGGAGATTTCTGGCCGGGGGACTTCCGAGTGGGGTCCTAATGGCCAGTGCTTCTAGAAGTCACGGGCACAAAAACTTTCTTATTTAGCTCAACAAAAGCTCCCTGCTCTTTTTAATCACCCTCCTTGTTTAATGAGCAGAGCTAGGGAGAGATTTATTCCAATTCTGCTGTTGTTTGGCTGACCCGGCCCAGAATGCATCATGTTGTGACTGGTAAGGACGGGTGTCTGTCCAGCTGGGATGATAGTCTGGCCGATGTTTAGATCAAGTCCTAGTCACTTCACTCCACCCCTACTTCTCTTTCTAATTGGTGAAAATAGGGCAAAATCTCATTTTTGATAGGTTCCAACCAATGTGAGTAAATATGTGGAGAGGTCAGGTCTTCATTCACTTCCTCTATTCAGACTTTGTCAAGCACCAAGATAGCTCTTAATACTAAGTAAAGTGGCCAGATCTCTCAGTTTATGCCTGTTGTCCTGAAACGATTATTAATAGCATCCATCTACTTACTCTTGGAAGTGTCCCAGGGTGGGTGATAACTTACACAGCCACCGGGTCATGAGGTGCCCCAGGGTAAATGGTGGGATATAGAAGTGGGGCACAACTTCCTTCTTGAGATCATGTTGCCGGTGCCTTAGCTCTTCTTTCCTTCTGTACATCCCCAGGGTCCCCAGCAACATCAGGGATCACAGCAGCCTCTCCCTAAATGAGCATCAATGACTATAAATCCCACAGGAGTTAAGAAGTCTGTACAGGGAAGCCACACCCTCAAGCAGTGTGGTTTTTCTATTAGCCATTGTACTGAAAACACAGATCTGAGATAAGGCTAGTTTCTCTCTTTTTGAATCAAAGTGGGCTTTGGAAGAATGTGAAACCAGGCAGAACACATGGCTGGAAATCTTTACACTTTCCCAGATGCTTGCATAAAGCAAATTTCCTTTTGAAAGGACAGCCTGATAGTTTTAAATTAGAGAGAAGGATTAGCACAGAGCAAAATGAACTTTCTCAAAGGCTATCCTTAGGACAATAGCCATAAATTGAGTATCCTTTAGGATAACAGCCATAAATTGAGTGTGTTCAGGTAGAAGGGCAAGGTTCCAGCACCTTTTTCTTTGTCCCGGGGCGGATTTTGTTGACTCTTCATTCTCATAAAATCTCTACCATTTCCCTGAGGGAATCGCGGAAGGAAGGACACCTTAGACGCAGCCTGACTCTGATCAATGCAGCCATGACACAGGTGAGGTCGGGGATCCAGAGCAGAGCAAGAGAGTCTCCCTCAGAGCCCGCAAGTCTCTCATCCGAGCCCTGAAGTAACTGCAGCAGGAGAATGAGAGCAGTGAGTGCATACCTGCAAATCCAGAACACGGGGTGTTCTTGAGGAAAGATGCACTTTGTGTCAAGGCTGCTGCAATTTCTCTTACGGATTTAACTCTCACTGCCCCTGTGGACACCCAGATAAATCTAAGAGAATAAAGAAGCTGGCATTGATTTGGCTCCAACCACACAGGCTAGGCAGTCTACATGTGTTCGTGCACTTGCTGTTCATCACGACCCTCCCCCTTCCCCAACCTCCCTCTTCCTCTCTCTAAAAAATCAATACGCATATCCTCTGATCAGAATTTAAAAAAAAAAAAAAACAGAACCAGGGAGAAAGATACACATGAACAGGCTGGGATAGAGTAGTGTATTAGAATTTCCCATAAAGATAAACCCAACAGGAGATTAGATAGATAGAGAAATTTTAAGGAATTGGCCCATGTGATTGTGCAATTTTGGTGAATCCAAGATCTGGTGGGAGAGGTTAACAGTCTGGAGACTCAGAAAAGAGCTGCAGTTCAAGTCCAAAAGTAGTCAGACTAGAGACCAAGAAACAGCTGATATTGAGTGCTGTCTGCTGCAGAATTCCCTCTTGCTCAGGAGTGGTCAGTCTTTGCTTCTATTTTTGACCTTTAACTGATTAGATGAGGCCCACCTACATTATGGAGGGAAATCTGCTTTACTGGAAGCCCTCCAATTTTAATGTAAATTTCATCTACAACCCCTGACAGAAACATCCAGGATAATATCTGACCAAGTATCTGGGCACTACGGCCCAGCCCTGTTGACATGAAATTAACCATCATAAGCAGAGAGAAGGAACAGACGCTGTCACCTCAGAGTATCTCCTGGGCCGACACCTGGCAGAAGGAAGACTGCTGTCCAGCTTCTAGCCTTCACATATCACCTTTCTGTTTTCCTCAGAATCCCTGCCCCTATAAAACTGACTGGGTAAGGACAGCATTCAGAGTGGTTATTGAGAAGACATACGGTAAAGGGTGATGTAAAAATGTTTTTATTGTTAAGCATCTGATGACTTTTAATTTCTAATACACTAAATATCAGTCTTTGATATTCCACATAAACAAAAGCTCTTTGAGATCCTTTTTTTTTCCCCAGAGTAAAGGGCCTTAAGACCAAAAACTGAGAGAACCACCATGGTTTACCCCCGGCTGTGACTGGTTCGCTTCTTGCACGGCCCTCATAAAGCACCATCAGGTTATCTCCTGCTTGACAAAGAGACACCACGTCAGCAACTTATGACTCCATTCTTGAGAAAAGGAGTTGAGCCTAATTAAGAATTATTTCATTCTAGCTGCCAAAAATACCAGGGGCATTAAAACCACAAGGGCCCGGCTGCAGAGAAGTCCTGCTGGTTCACGACTGACAGCCACCAGGGTACCTGTCTAAATGTGCCACCAGCCCCCACCGTGACCTTGGTGAAGCTGCTTCCGCTGTTGTGTTCAGGAGCTCGAGATGGCCAACGCAGGGCTCCTGTCCTCAAAGAAGGCCACAGGGTGACTTGCTAACTACATGAATGACAATACTAACAATGCTAACTACACCAATTATACCAGCAAAGTAATGTACTGTGGTTTGTTTTGCAGAAGAATGTCTCAAGGCAGCTGCCACTAACTGCTGGCATCCAGAAGTCTGACATGAAACAGTGTCATCTGTGACCAAAGAGGAACAGTCTTCTCTCTCAGTCTCCCCTCTGGATTTCTCCCCTCCCTGCCTCCCTTTGAAAACTCTTCTGCCTGGTCTGGAACTTCGGAGATGGCGTTTGGACGTTACTCTGCCATGTTCCCAGAGTTCTGAGTTCCTGAATAAAGCAACCTTCCCTTCCCACCTGACATTTGTCTCTCAAGTACTGGCTTTCTAGCAGCCAGCAACCAAATTTGGGTTTTTCAGTAACACCCTCAGCCTCCAGAGACTTCCACTCTTGAAGCCCACTCATGAAGGCGTTGAATCACCCAAATATAGTCAAGTTATTTGAGGTGAATGACCCCAAGGAAACACTGATGTTAGTGGAGGGGACATGTTTGATAATCTGCAGGACCACGGCTGCATGACCAAGAATAAGGCAAGAGGCATGTTCTGACAGCTGGTATATGCTACATAATACTGCACCTAGAGCGGAATTGCCCGTAAGGACCTAACCCAGAGAATATGCCTTTTGATGCTCATATGAACATCATTGTTGTGGACTTTAGACTCGGCACTCAGTTTACCAGCAATAAATTCAGTACATTTTGTAACACCATCTCTTATGTTGCCCTAGAACTCTTCCTGAGCCCAAAACACAATGGCCCTGCTGTAGCTCCATGGAGCCTGGGAGTGATTCTATATGAGATGGTCACTGGGACCCTGCCTGTCATGAGAAAGGGCTTCTGGGAGCTGTGGAAGTGGATACTGAGCAGGAAATGCCATGTGCCATTTTTCTTATCTTTAGAATGCAAGAACATCTTAGAGAAATTGATGACCCTCCTCCCCAGAGACAGAGGGACTTTAAAACAAATCATGAGGGACCCAGGGCTAAACATGGGCCAGGAGGAGAAACTCGGGCCTTACAGTGAGCCACCCTATGACGGCATGGATCCCTGCATGGCAGAGGAGATGGTGAACTTGCTGTTGAAATGAAATCAGGTCCAGGACTTAGTAATAGTCAAGAAGTATAACAGTGATGGCCACAGTCACATTCTGAGCACCAAGAAACCCAAAGTGGAGTGACGTCCCATCATGGTAAGGCCTGTCTGTTTCTCTGACCCCAATAGCCGTGGTCCCTCCCCAACTCCGGAGGTTCAGCCAGGGCTCTCCAAGTTCTGCCAGGCAGATTAGCAGCCTGACAACCAGGAGTCAGGACTGAAGGCCAAAGAGCCTGCCAATCCATCAGCTAGCTTGAAACCAAGGATGACACCCCTAGCCCAGCCCTCAGCATGACCCTGAGGGCTCCTCCTGTACCCATATCACCAGCGGTAGTGGATCCCCAGGGCCAGCAGGGGGTAGCTAGGAGATTCTTGGACTTCATTTGGAGAAAACTCTGCCATAGGCCATCCAAGAAGCAGCATGGCAAATGGAACAGTGTAGAGCCCATTTAAATTATGGACAGCCAAGGTGGGGTTACAATCAATGATGCTGGGTAGGTCAAGCTGTACTCCCTGGGTGTTAAATCCTGAACTTGAAGACACTGAGCTCTAGGTAGACAGGCACATAGCGCAGGAATATCTGCCAGAGGCTGTAACGAAAGGGTTTCTATGAGAAGCAGAACACAATGCTCTCACTGTGTGTGCAAGGACCCCTGGGCAAGAGGATTAGGTCCAGTACACAATAGGGTGTGCAAACTGCTGCAGCATTCTCTGTACAGGAGTCATATCAGGAGGGTACCTGGCAACTTGGTGGCCTTTAGAAGCATTGTACCCCAGATAACTGGTAAGCTTGGAAGACAGTGTGAGCCCTCCAGGAGACAACAGGAAAGACTGTCCTCACTGCAGCAGGCCCACCACTTGGCCCCCGCTTGGGTAAAACTTCAGAGACTGGACTGTTTTTCTGGGCCCCTACTCCCATCCCCTGCTCTTCTTTTCTTCCATGTTTGTGTGTGGGGAGCAGTTCTTATTCAAGTATTAGGTTCTCTTCCAAATCTTGCAGCAAACTTGGTGCTTCAGAAAGATGTACTGGATACTCTTGCATCCTCTG
The DNA here is from genome assembly GCA_007922815.1 of Macrotus californicus. Classification (NCBI taxonomy): domain Eukaryota; kingdom Metazoa; phylum Chordata; class Mammalia; order Chiroptera; family Phyllostomidae; genus Macrotus; species Macrotus californicus. Next base: position 32,039 of record VMDR010002801.1, read on the forward strand.
GCTTGGGAAATGTGTAGAGATGTAGTGCTTGGACTTACCCAGAACAACTAGATGGAAAATAAAGAGAATTATCACAATGACTCCCAAGAGCAACAACCATGGTTTTGAAGGGAAAAGGCTATGAGCTGGACTGCAGGGCAAAAAGGCAGACCTCATGTTACGTTCCTACATTCACATTACCTAACACTTGCAGAGAGACCCAGGTGGAGCTTTTGGTCCTGTGGCCTATGGTATGACCAAGAGGACCACAATAAGATAACACAGGGCAGCTTTGTTCCCTGACTACAATGCGGGAATCAGGCCTTTCCCCTTTGCCCCTTGGGAAGAGGCCCCAAGTCCTGGGTTTGACCATAGGAAACGGAGAGGAGGCGCGGGGCAGAAGGAAGCTCAGTATTAGCAAATATTTGGGCTGAGTTGGGATGGAAGACCCCCTCTGAAGTCATAAAGTAGCATGGTGGGCTGGGAAAGACAGGCTCTGGGTTCAAATCCTACCCCCACAGCTCACCCGCAAGCCCCTTGACTACTTCCAGTTCCTGTTTTCTCCTCTGTAAACTGGGACATAGTCACCCTCACCCTCAGAGAGGAGGGCATCTTCTGTAAATTACAACAAGAAGTGCTGGGTTGTTTCAGGCACTTGGGGGATGGGGGGTAGGGGTAGGGATCGAGGGGAGGGTAGACCAGAAGGCTGGGCCCAGGGCAGAAGGGGGAGGTGAAGTGCAGATGTCACTAGTGTGACATCATAGCTGTCTGAAGAACTGGGCTGAAGGTGTGCACGTTCTACTATCTAGAAACAAATGGCTGCCATTAGCAAATTCATTAATTAAGGTCATTAATTAAGGTCATGTATACTCTTTCTTGTCAATTATAATCATCTAAACAGAGGTTTCCCAGAGTATTAACAATATTACTGCCTATCATAGATGGCTTTGTTCGGTTCATAAAATACAGGGGACCTCTGCACACCTGTGATATTCTATTTGCTCCTGTCCTCTCTTGCTCAGTGTCTCCCAGTAGCTCCCTTTGCCTACCGCCTGCTCACCTTTCCCCACCTGTGCTGTGTTCCTGCAGTAATGAACCACCAGAATCTCAAGCAACCATGTCGTCTCCCGCACCTCTGTACCTTTAAATGTTCTGCTCCTCTTGCTCTTCTGTTCCCATGGCTTTGAACCCTCAGCTATCTTGTTCATTTCTCCTCTATGACAGGATAGTGTTGGTTGCTCACACAGCATACTGCCTTCTTCCTGTGAATGCTTAACTTGAAGGAATCATGGTTGGTCTGAGCCCGTTAGGGAACCACATTCTCTCCACTAGTGTTTGTTTGGGGCAAGGACTTGTGGCCCAGTTTTGACCAATGAGATATTAGAAGAAGTCTACGGAGGCTTTTGTGAGAGATTTCCCTTCCTGAAAAGGAGTGGGTGTGGAAGATGCCCCAATGCTTCTGGCTTGAGTGCTAGCTATGCAGATGTGACAGCTGAAGTGGAGGCAGCTATTGTACAACTATGAGGGAGCAACACCAACATTCTGTTAATGGAGCAGAGATGTAGGTGGACTCTTAGTCACTGGTGACATTCTTGGCCCCCCAGACTACCACTGGACCTCTCATCTCTCACATCATCTTTCAACATTAAATGTTAAATGCATTTGTAGTTTCAGCCACTCTTAGTACGGTTTTTTGTTACAGATGCAACTGATACAGCAGTCAAGTCTCAGGTGAAAATTCACTGTCCTAAACTAGTTCCCCCAACAGACTTGGGTCTCTGCCTCTGTCCCTCACCCCTCACCCATGAAATCAGCTTATGAGCTTTGGTGCTCCGGCCATCTGTTTGGCTTGTCCTTATTTAATTTGTGAACACCCCAGAGGCAGGCCCTCTGTCTTTTCTTCTCTGTGCACTCTGAGTTTGCACACAGTGGGCCTTAAGGTCAGTTCAGGGAACTGGTCATCTATCTCCACCCTCATCCCCTTGGCCAGAAGCCACCAGCCATCAAAAAACCTGGGGAATCACTTTGGCCCAAGCACTGCTTCTGGGTCCTGGGGTCCTCTGCAGCCTTTTCAGCTTGAAATGAGAGGTCTCGATTGTCAGATCTTGGCCCACCCATGCCTTCAAGGGCTGAGCAGTTGATTTACTGTCAGCTTGGCCTCCTATGGCAGCCACAGGAGGCTTTAGTATGGAGAGAGGAGTGCATGAGCCGAGTTGCAAGGGAGATGTGGAAAGGACAGTGATGGATACATCCCATTCCAAACTGGGTGAGGGTCTCTGCGAGTTTTGGAAAAGACCTTTGGTGTACAAGTGGGGAGTAGGGTCCCCCAAGGCCCAAAGGAAGATGTCCCCAGGTATGGACGGGCCAGAGACTCTAGGCCTCCCCTGTAGCAGCCCCAGACACCAGCCTGTGGATGGGGGACAGCCCTTATGATCACATGACCATGACTGCAATTGCCAAGCAAAGAGAAAGGGATGCTGGGCATGGGGGAGCCGGGAAGATGAGTGGTGACCTGCCTTCCTTCAGTGCTAATTGCTTCTGTGAGTCTTCTGTCACACGGCAGTTGTCAGGTCTCAGGAACGCAGTACACTGGGCATGGGCTGAGTGCTTTAGCTCTGTCATGTAGACAAGTGGCTTCACCGAGTGTGAGCAGCAGAATTTGCATGAGCAGTCTGGCTCCTTACTTCCTCACGATGGTCCACTACCTCCTTTCTCTGAGTCTTGCCCTTTAAAATGGGGACATCAGTTGCTACCTTAGCAGGGTAAATCCCATGAAGATTATCTTGGTTTAGTCTGTAGCCAGCTCTCAACAGGCATGGCTTGAATGCATTTGTATCCCCACATTAGATGGGAGTCTTACAGTGTTATCTGAGAGTTCTTCCCTGAAGCAGTCCTAAATCCCTACTGTTATAGATCCAGGGTGATCCATTTAGCCAGCTGGAAGGAACAGTAGAATTTTTTTGACAGTGACAGAAGACCCAAAGTGGCTTAAACAAGCAAATAATCAAAGCAGGAGAAAACAACTTATGTAACTAAGATGTCTAAATGCAGATAGCTTCAGGCAAGGCTGCACCTGGGCACTCAATAGTGTTAGCCGGAATCATCTCCCCTGACCGCTTGGCTTTGCTCACGTCCCTCGGAGCTGGCGTCCTTCCTAGGTGAGCTCTCTGTTATGGCAGCAAGATGGCCACCAACTGCCACAGGCTGAGTGCCCCTCAGGACTCCAACGGAAATAGAACTTCTCTTCCCCATAATTCCAACACTAAGGACAAACTCGTGGGACCTGATCCGAAAACTGTTTTTAAGATGGGAGATAGTGGACCATGTGTCTACACTGGCAGCAATGGTATTGCCACAGAGAGACAGGCAATGGCCAAAGGCACCAAGACCTCGAGTCTAGGAGCTGCTGGTAAAATCATAACACCTCAGAGTGAGAAGGAACTTCTGAGTTCCCCACACCTTCCAGCCATTAGACCATCAAGGTGAAATGACTTAGGCAATGCTACTCAGCCGGCTAATGCACACCGAGACTGGAAAATGGGTCTTATCAATGGCTTGCTCTTTATTGAGCCAGGCATTCATTTCACAGAGAAGAAAACTGGGGCTCACACCCTTCTCAGAGAGAACTGGATCGTACTAACTCCTGAAAGGTGGTCCAGGGAGGGGGTGACTCTGTCTGTATGTGTGATATAGAGCTACAGGGCCTCTCAATGTGGGAAACGAGATTAAGATCAGATCCTTGGGAGCAAGTGTCAAGAACAGCACACACGCACACACACATGTGGAAGTGCTCCCACACGGACAGCACGGTTTCACAGGGCTCTGCGAAGAGGCGAAGGGGCCACCAGTGGGACATTCCACCCTCACCTGCTAATGGCAAGCTGCTCCGTCCCCACGCTGAGCCCTGGAACCAGCACGGACTTACACACAAAGAGGCCTGGCTTCATTTTAGCAGCTAAATTGCCATCTAAAGAAAAGATTTCCCAGGATAACAGATTTCTCTGAGGAGAACACAAAAGGGTGGACAGGTGGTTTCCCATTGAAAAGCGTCCCCAATAACTTTCTCTCCAGACTCCAGACTGCCTGGTCAGGCCTGGAGAAGAAAAGCAAAGCTGGTTCCAAATAGATCTTTTGAAATGTAAATGTACCTTTTGAGATGTTTGGGTAGTTCATTTTAATAGATAAAGTACATTTCTTGGGTAAAGGTAAAGTAGTGGTGATGATGATGATAGCTATTTACTTATTAAGCTTGGTAATAAGGGTAGCTGTAATATATTGAGCACTTACTACCCGCCAGGAACTGTGTTTTATGTGCTACCTCTAATTTGATCTTCACGACAAGTCTATGAAGGGTATTCTATTCATACATCCTGTTCATATATTACAGAGCAGGAAATGGAGGCTGCAATAGGTTCATTCACATCCCAAAGACACCTAGCAAGGAGGAGCAGTCACTGGGGTTTAAACCCATGTCTATCCAACTCCAAGCCTTTGCCCCAATTAGTTTGTGTGTGTGTGTATGAGCTGTGTGTGTGTGCATAGCTGCGTGTGCATATGTAGATGACCTAATAAAAAATATAAGAAACTTGGGCAATTAACTGACCTAAAAGTAAGAAGAACTTTAGGACACAGAGTGAAGTCAAATTCTCTCCCATCTCTGCCCACTAACAGGTCCGTATGCCCGGGAGCATGCAGGTGGGGGCCCCCAGCTCCCCAGTGGTCAAGGGACCCCTGGCCCCTTTCCACTTCACCAGACTTTCTCAGCTTTCTGGAGAGCAGGAGGACACGGGTTCCCTGGTGCCCTCCCCACTCCCTTCATGATATCCACCCACTGCCGTCTTCTGCATCTTTCGATATCTTCAACCCCACTTAAAATGAAATCCAAAGCCCTTCCCTAGCCCAACAAACCCCTGCATAATCTGGCCCTGGCTCTCCCCTCAAGATTGTGCAGCCTCCCTGTCCACCCCAGGCCCTCCACCTGGGCTGCTGTGTGCGAGGGAAATAAACCTTTCTCTTTTTTAAGCCACAGCATTTGGGAGTCTCCTGTAACAGCAGCCTAGCCAGTATCTAACTCATACTCTTGGTCTCTGGCCTTGATATTTAAACTTCCTCCACTCTCCTGAAACTTTGACCTCCTCTGTCCACCTAACCACCCACACCAGCGGACAACTTGACATTCTGTCTCAAAGAGAAAAGGAAACCAGTTTATGGGAATCCTCTCAGCTTCCACTACCTGACCTTGTCGGTGACATCAGCACCCCGCCTGCTCCTGCCTTCCCCGTGGGGACTCCTATCCTGGCCAGAATTCCCAACAGAGCTTTGGGTCCCATTCTCTCCCACCCCTCAGGGAACACTCATTTTCAGTCACCCATTGTCTATAATTCAACCTCTCCCTCTCAACTGTGTCCACAGCAGTATCTAAACATATGGGTGCCTTTCCCATCTTAATGATAAAAACAAAAACAAAAAAACCTAAGACCTCCCTGATAACACACCACCCATTACTTTCAAACTCTCTCTTAACCACTTCACAAGAACATTTCTTCGAAGGGCTGCCTATGCTCTCTGTCTCTATCTCTTCAGTTGGCTTATACTTTTCAAAACTCCCTAACCCCGTAGGAGTTATGCTCCAACACTGCAGAGTCCTAGCCAATGTCCCCAGTGACCTCATGTCAAGAAATCTGGTCTTTGTCCCCTTGGCCTCGCAGCAGAGTCCCCCTCAGTCTCATTCCCTCCAGGAAACTGTCCTCCATGACACCACCGCTTCCTGATCTGCTCCCATCTCTCTTTAATCCCCACCTCATTTAATGCTCAGAAGGAACCTATGAGGTAGGACTATTCCTATCGCCATTCTAGAGATAAAGAAATGGAAACCTAGAGGTGCTAAATAAATTCCCCAAAGTGACACAGTGCATTGACGGGTCTAGGGTTGGAACCCAGATCCCCTGACACCAGAATCAGTGTTCTGAACCTCCATGTGACATTATTTTCTAAACTCAAGGAGCTTGAAGCATGCTGATTATGAAAATATTCGATCATTTCTTTCCCTACAAAGCCAAGGTTAGCATGTAAGTAAGCAGCAAACTCTTTAGCAAGGGCATTTTGCCAATTCAAAGGCTGAGTTTGTTCAGAATAAAGATGGTCAGGGCTCAAAGGCATATGGGACCACATTGGAGGGTCAGTACAGCACAGTGGCTCCCATCCTTTGGAAATCCAACTGGAAGAGTGGAAAGAGACTTTAAATTCTGATTTAGGTTCTATAGGTAGGTTCTGATGTATTATCCTTCATTCACCCTTGCATCTTATTTACTCACCCAAGTGGGTATTGAACCCAATGTCAGAACAACATATTATGAAGATATTCAAACAGCCCCCAGCTCCCTCAACACCCCCACAAAATTTCTAGCTTCTGAAACCCACCTGTCCCCCACCTCAGTCTCTTTATTCTTCTTCCCGGGGAGCCAACGATTACTTGGCAAACAAGCCTCTGCCCAATGTTGGTGACTGAAAAGGGATTAGAGTGTCTGATTCTTTCTGGATTCTCTCTATTTCCACAGGAGATTCCAGGACACACAAAAGTTCAACTCCCCAAAATTTCAAGCAGCTGTAATCTCTTCACTTGGGAAGATTTGGGTCAACAAGGAAGTCTTTTGACTCAGACACAGGCTCTTCAATGACAACCCTGGATAAAGAGATGTCACGGACTCCCTTACAGCCCCTTCCCTTTGGGCAGATTTCACATGCTGTCACCCAATCTCCCCACTCCGCACACACACCACCCCCACCTCCAGGCCCCACACAATCTTTAAGGTAAGTGTGAATTTCCTAAGGGACTAAGAGATTTGGTAAACAAGAGAACTGAGATTAGGCCTAGGTTTACTGACTCCTAATCGAATGCTTTTCACCTTCGATGGTTCCTGCCTGTCCTTCTTCGGGTCAGGAACAACCCCAGTGGTATCAGTGAATGAGGGAGGGAAACCAAAAGACAGGCCCCAGAAGGCAGGAAAGTCTGGCAGGGAAGAGGAAACAACCCCGAGAAGATCCCTTCCTAGAATGCATCCCATTCGCTTTAACTCCGAGTGTTTTCAAAGGGTTCTGATTCCAACACATTCACATTCACCAGGAAGGCTGAATATAATTACTTTCTTTTTGTCTCAAAAATTGCAAAAATTAGGGGATGTGCAACAACCGCAGAAGGAATCCAGGTGCTGAGGGGGTGGGGGCCATCTGCAAACCAGTGAGCCCTTTGACTTGCAGCAATGGGGAAAGTGCGCCGTCTCTGAGCTCCGTGATTAAAGCAACTGCAAATTAGTTTCCGCAAAGGTCTTTCCCCTTAAATTGAAAAACACCGTGTAATGGAATTTCATAGACACTGCTTTGGAAATGACTTCATACCTCACTCTGTTCAGAACTGAGAGGTGGCCGGCCGCATGCAGTGAATCGTAAGAGGATGAAGCTTTCCAGGGGCTGTCGAACTTTCCTGCGACTTCCACATATAGACACTCACGGACATGGGAAGGGAATCAGGGAGCTTCGTGCACTGAGCCGCCACCACTAAGCGACCAGTGGTCCTCTCCTGCCCCAAACCAGGTGTTTACCTGCCATCCATGCCTCTTACCACAGTCAGGCTCCTAGGGATTGCTAGCTGCATATGGATGGCCCAGGCACACACGTTTTAAATAAAAGGCTTTGGAAGGCTAGCAGCTCCCAAGCTCTATTAAGATTTCCAGTAGAAATGATGAAGCCAAGCCAACAAAGAAATACTGAATGCCACACTGTTTTCACTGACCACCTTAGCTTTCTTGAGGGCACCCTTCCAGAATACCGGAGTCACATTTCCAAATTGTCAGCCACCCCACAGTGAATCCAAGAGGAGTCATTTCGGTGTCAAGCCTGATGGACTAAGTTCCAGAAAGCCCAAATTATTCATTCAGCCATGTAAGAAAATGTCTTAGCACCTACACTGAACTGGGATTCAACAGCGAGCAAAGTCACAGCTCTCATGGTGATTACAATCAAGTGATGGGGGCTGCATTAGATTTCAAATAATTATTCCAACAAATCAAAAACTGCAACTCTGACAATACTATCCTGAGGGTGCTACAGAGGGAGCCCAGGAGAGGAGAATTAGACCCGGGCAGGGCATTCAGGAGACGTCCCTGAGGAAGTGACCTTCCAGCTGAGAACTAAAAGGTAAGGAAGAGTTAACCAAAAGAAGGGGGAGGGTGGGAGGCCCCTCAAGGCAGAGAGCACAGCATGTAGCCCTGGGGGGCTGGGGCATGGTGAGGACTGGAAGAAAGGCCATGTCCATTCAGCTTGGTGAGCGTGAGGGTGAGCATGGCAACAGAGGAACCTGAAAAAGGGCCAGACCCTATAGGGTTTTGCAGGACATGCAAAGGAGTTTTATCTTGATTTGAAATGCAAATCAGATGCCAAGGGAAAGCTGTAAGCAGGAATGAGGGTAGGGAGATGGTATGCCATTAGAAAATATCTTTCTGGATGCAGCACAGTGGCCATAAGAATAGGGGATCACATTGTTAAAAGCAACTAATAATAAAATAAATTGTGGTTTAGTACTGAAGAAGAAAAGGAACTGAAAGAAGAGGAGGAGCAGAAGGCGGAAGAGGAGGAGAGAAGGAAGAGGAGGAAGAGGAGGGGAAGGAGGAAGAGGAGGAGAGGAAGAAGTAGTGAAGGGTATTGGATGCCTGGTCCTATCCTCTAAGTCATGAGGCCCCTCAATGCCACGGTGGTGAGCAAGGTCAAGAGTGCAATGGATCCTTTGTGGCTCTTTCACTTTGAATGACCAGAGGTGGCACCTTTGGGGAAAAACTCTTAGCGTGTCAGCAGAGAAACACAGCAGGAACACTAGCTGTCCAGGAAAAACATGAGAACAGCCAGAGGTGAACCAACACCAACCTCTGTCCTTTCTCCTCTTTCCCTCTCCCTATTTCCATGTGACAGGGACTGGTTGACAATAATCAGCAAGGTCCGTTTAGTGTATGGTCTGGTCTTGCTGTGACTAATAAGATGATTGGTTGTATATATCCTCTTTATGGTTGTTCATTATATCACCCTAACATAAAGTAATTTAATTTCAGTGGGATAATTAGGGCATTTCTAATCTAACTGATAGTCTGAATGAAATGAGATTCTCAGAGGGAGATTTGTGTATCAGGAGACTGGTGACCTCCGGCCCCAATTTTCACACAATGTATTAATCTGACAGCCCGACTTCCCAGGCATGCTGTATCCGAACATTTCCGAGCCTGTGGGTTATAGAACACACCCGCAAATGAGATTACTTTATTTATAATGAGATTTCCTTGGGCTCAAGGAGACAGATCATAATATTTTAAGTGAGGCCTTCAGACTGATGGAGTCATCATAATGTAAACGGAAGCCCTGCGATGCAAATGTACTAAAGAGGGAGTATGGCCCTGCCTGGGGTCTCAGATGCTAGGCAGCAAAACTGAAGACAGAGCCCTGTGGGAGGCCTGCCTGACTGGGACAGCTTAAGGCCATCTGGGCAGGGAAATCCTCACTCTGGTTGGGGCTACAGGAAGCCCATTCTCACCTGCCCCCTTGGGGAAGCTGCAGAAAGAGTATGCTCATTTAGCTAGAGATGGGGGCACAAGGGAAGAGGAAACAGCAGAGGGTGGTGGGGGGAGGGAGGGTCACCAGCATTCTGAGCAAGCAGGGCAGCCAAAAGGCCTATACTGCCTGCTGCTACCCAATCAACACGGCCCCAGCAGCGGACCCGCTCACCTCTGCCTTCCACACTGGCTCCAGACCCTGCCAGTGGGGTCACTCTTTTACACCGGTCATCAGGTGCAGGATGCTGACTCTTGTGAGAGGAGACCTGCTCCTGAGAACACTTCCTATTGCTTGCTCAGTCACTGAGCTCCCACAGGTGCAAAGCACGGGTCAAGCCCAAAACAGATAAACCCCCTCTTTCCAGGCTCCTTGCATTCTTCTGGCTCTGTTGTGCAAAGCCCCCTTTAAATTCCTTTTAGAATTTGAGAGGAAAAAAGTCTGAGTCTCTGGAAAAAAATAACGTTTTCTTTCATCAGACAGTGTGAATTCTGCAGCTCCTCTCGTTGCCCTTGTTCTCCTGGGTGCCAGGAGGTCCAGCAATCAAGGTCGTCCTCAGTTGCAGCTGCAGTATCAGGTTGGTGTGTTGTGGCTTTTTCCATCCTACTTTCTATTTTTCTTATTTTTCTAGGGAAAATCTGTTTCTAGTAAAAAAGATTTATTTAAATACATCTTGTTTGGTGAGGTATTTCGAGTTCAATTTGGAAAGAGTATATTTTGTTTTAAAAAAAATATAAGCAAAGATGGAAGCATTAACTTACAAAAGGCCACAAAGTTAAACATTCTTTAGTACTTACTAATAATGTAGTATTTACTAATAATGCCTATTAATGTCTAACATCTGTGGAGCACAGGACATGGGCCCTTTGCATGGGCTTTGTACCTCCCACACGCCTCTCAGATAGGTGCAATATTGCCCCTCAGAGATGGGGGAATGGTGGTCAGAAGAGCTAAGTAGTTTGCCTGAGATGATGCATCGAGTGAGGAGCAGAACCAGGCAGGATTTAAACCTGGGCAGTCTAGCATCAACAGCTACCCTCTTAACCACAGCTTCTCAGCATGTGCAATTCACTGTGCTAGACAACAGCAAATGAACATTAAGCCTGTTGGACAGCTCTGCTAGGCTCCCCCACGTTCCCTGACGCCCCTTTTGTCTTCCAGCCATTGCTGCAGCAGCCGACCACACTCAGGAGGGGCCTGACAGCACCTTACCTGGGCAGCATGCAGAGTTTCTTTTGGCCCCAACCTCATCAGAGGTTGCAGGAATCTGCTCAGTGACTTTGACATAGGCACACACGTGGAACAGAGGGGACTAACACCCCAGGGGGCAACACCTTGACCGGTGAGGGATGGAGCCAATGAATAAATGCCCCATTTCTGTCCTTTGGACTGAGAACTCTGAGGCCCATTCTACACGGCTCCTCAGGGATCCCCAGTGGAATTTGGCTGCTGTTGTCCACGGTTGACCAGCCTCAGTGACACTGGCTTGGCCTTCCTTCTCCTACTTCACTCCTTCCAGTCCCCAGTCTTGCTCCTGGAGATCAGTTTCTAAAACAAACTACCTGTATGCAAGACCTTGTCCCAGCTCTGCTTCGGGGGTGGGAAATCAAGGCTAAGACACCACAGTTTCTAGCTTGTGGCAATCAGATTAGGGTGACATGCCATTACAAGAGGACAAATTCAGTAACGATGCATTCATAATCCATAATTGAGTAGCCAGAAGAGTGATCAAGCTATAAAAATACATGAACACAGCAAAAGTGGAATCAGCTGAGAACTACAGTAAAGTTTTACTGGAACACAGCCACATATTCATGTACATGTTATCTATGGCTGCTTTTCTGTTACAACAGCACAGCTGAGTGGTGGCAACAGAAACCCATGGTCCATCAAGCCTGACATATTAGTATTTGGCTATTTACTGGAAAAACGTTTGTAAGCCTCTGGTATAGAAAATCCAGGGTCCTATGGGAATGCAGAGAATGGGCACATATTCTACCTGAGAGGTGGTGACTGGGAAGGTCAGAAGAAGCTAGGGAGAGTCCGACCGTAGAACACAGGCAAGGGCATTCCAGGTAAAGGCAATGGCTGAACCAAAGGCACAGAGCTGAGAATCAGCATGCTCCTTGCAAGAAGCCATACGGAGTTCATTGCAGGAGAGAAAGGAGCCACAAGGAAGTGGTGGGAGATGAGGCTACAGGCAGAGATTTCTTTAAGGTCTCTGTTGCCAGGCCTTTTCTCTCATTCCAGGATATTTCCTTCCATAGCCAGAGATACTACCACCAAGAGTGACTCCAGAGTCGGGTTTGCCACTCCTTCTATGGAAGGGGGTTTCGTGGGGTTTGTGACAGTTGTGTTCTTGTGATGACTTTTGGGAACCCCTCTCATAAAGCAGCCCTCTTCGCAGCTGGGCATTCCTGACATTGAAGACCCACCACTTTGCCCTCCTCAGGTGGCGTGGCTTAGGGTGTGCCAGCTCCGGCCTCCTGCTCCTGTCACAGCTGCTAAACCAGACACAACTGACTTGTCACCATTACAGCGAGCCCCCCTGGCTGCTCTGACATGTCTCCGCACAGCCTGCTTTGTAGTTTCCTGATATGAGGACACAGTAGCATGTGGCAAGAAATCCTGGAGACCAAGACCTGCCACACAGCCCCAGGAGGAGGTACTTCTTCACATCATTGGGCAAGAAAAACCCTGGATGGTCCAGTGTGGCCCAAGAATGAGTGACCTTGTTTAGTCCTTTCAAGGAACAGAGGACAAAATAAGTGCCAGACAAGGTGATACAGTACTCAGAATATATAAACGACTAAGGTGCTGCCCTGCCCTGGAGGGGCTCACAGTCTAATGGGGGAGGCAGATATGCTATGTCATGGCAAGGAGGCTGGTGCCAGCTCCCCTCTGATGGGGTGCAGCCCCTGGAGGTGAAGCAGCGCAGGATATTAAAAGCTTAATAAACATCCTATGGGAATTGGCTTCAAACTACAGGTACCACGTCAACTGCTGATATGCAAATACATGCATAAAACACTGAAAGTTATTCCCAAAACAATATCTTCCTTTTAAGAGCTTCAAGGTTTCCCTGACAATACGTATTTATACTCTTGGCTGGTCTGGTAAACCATTTCTGAATAAGCAATGCAAAGGTAAATTTCAGTCCCGAAAGGACAGAACTTAAGCCTAGTTTGGAAAACGAACTGGTCATGGGAATGCAGAAAACCAACTGATTTTTTTTTCTAAAGGAAGAAAAGTGATTTCATCAAGCCCTGTGCTGGGGGCTTCATATGCATAATCTCATCCACTCTTCACAACAATGCTCTGAGAGAATTCAGTATTATTACTGTCTCCAGGTTACAGGTGTGGCAGCTGAGTCTTAACTCCATCAAGTAGCTTGTCCCCCAGCCATCACTATAGGAGGCAGGGGTCACCTGAGAGTTTATCCAAGGGGCCTCACCCTTAACCACCACACCAACTGTCTCCCCATACTGGCCAGTCCCCTATTCCCACCTGGGACATCTTTTTTCCAGCAGTTTGGCCCTGACTAGGCTTCAGGATAAGTTCCTTCATTGTGATAAGCAGGGCCCCCAGTCTCTGACAGCTGTTCCCTGCTCTTCATCGTCATCTGAAACAATCAGTACGCATTAGAGAGTACTTTTCCCTTTACAAAGGTGATAATTAGATAACAAGCTGAGATTAAAGTAATTACAGTTAGACAGCTGGCGAGGCAGCACAGTCATGTTGAAATATTGTTGGTACTTCAGCATCTGGCTCTAATAACAGCATAGGCTAAAGAATTTTACATTAATTACAGAACATAATTTAATATAAACATATTTAATTGCAATTGATGAGCGATAAACTGTTCAAGAATGACTTAACCCCTTCCGCGTGTCAAAGGGATAGGAACTTAGGGCAGGCTGTGGTCTCTTGTGCCATCTTTCTCATCCTTCCCTGCCAAGGCCTCCATAGCCTCCTGGTCCCCTTTCCTGAGAAAACCCCGCTCAGAGAAGGAATGTTGTAGATGAGGATTTTCCTCATTGATTATCCCATGGGTCCTTGGCTCATGTACAGCACTGCCCATCCTCAGAAAGCCAGGTGGAAGGAGGCAGGTGTGCAAGCCTGGCTAGGATGCGCTGCCTGGGCTCAACCAGCTGCCCCTCTTTGTACTGGCTGGTGAAATGAGGCTGGTTTTTCCGTGTTCCCACACCTTTATGTGGTGCTGACTTGGCTTTTGACAGTCAGTGAGCAACTTAGTAAACAACCCTCAGATCTCTTAGTAAAACTATAAAGGTAAACCCACATTTTGTCATGACTAGGAAGTCCCTGACGACAATAGCCAGGTATTTTCACAGTTTTGGTATCCATGTGTCATACCTGGAGATTCTTATGAGACAGGACATGATTCTGGTGGGAATTGATACTGCCAACCCCCATTCCTACCCCACAACCTCCACTGGATAAAAGACTCAACCATTATTTTTTACACATCATCTTCCCAGAAGTTCCATTCATGAATGGAAGACATTCAAAAGCCAGAAAAACCATGTTATGACCTACATGTCTGTGTTACCCCAAAATTCATACATTGAAACCCCAACTCCCAATGGGATGATATTAGGAGGTGGACCCTTTGGGAATTAACTAGATTTAGATGAAGTCATGAGGCTGGAGTCCCCCATGATGAGATTAATGTCCTTATAAGAAGAAAATGAGACCGGAACCTATTCTCTTGGCCCTGTGAGGATACGGCAAGAAGGTGGCTGTCTGCAAACCAGGAAGAGGGCCCTCACCAGAACTCAACCGTGCTGGTATTCTGATCTGGGCCTCACAGACTGCAACACTACAAAAAATAAATTTCTGCTGCTTAAGCCCCGGCAGTCTACAGTATGCTGTTATAGCTGCCTGAAGTGACTAAGACATACCACTGGGTCCTAAGTGCATTGAGATGATTCTTAAGAGTCCATCTGAAGTTACAAGGCTCCTTTCTAAAAAAGACTGAGTAGCCCTAGAGTGAGTTGAAAAATTCACTGTTAAGTTTTCCTCTGTAACAAATGATGTGAAATTACAATAAGCCTCAAATATTGTTTTTACTCCTTCCTGTGGATTTCAAGGTATAAAGCACACATTCTCTTAAAAGCTAAAATGAGTGCTGAAGAGACAGTTTATTATTCGCAAGTAAGCAAGTGCAAGCTACTTCCAGCGGAGTCACTGACAGGTGCATACAACATAAAATTAGTGTGAAGATTCAGGACCACCTATCACCCAAGGGAGAACCAGGCTCTCTCAAGGTGGGAGCTGTTCTATATATACCCTTTTGGAAAAAGATGTTTAAGTTCCCTGACAGCAAATCTGCTACGTGAGTGAAAAGTGTAAGGTATTTATGTGGACATGAACAGCAGTGTGGTGATTGCTGGGGGGAGAGGGCTGTCAGAGGACTGAATGGTAATGGAAAAAATACAATAAAGATTTTAAAAACTTCAAAAAAGATATCTGCCCCCATATAGCCAAGATGTGTACACACACACACACACACACACACACACACACACACACATTCTTACATATAGATAGATAGATAGATAGATAGATATCTTCTTTATCTATTTATCCATTGATGAACATTTAGGTTGTTTCCACATCTTGCTTATATGGGAGCAGATTTTTTTTTAATTAGTGTTTTTATTTTCTTTGGATATATTCCTAGAAATGGAATTGCTAAATCATATATAGAAATAATATTCAGCAATGAAAAATAAGGAAATCCTACTATTTGCAACAGCACGAATGGACCTTGAAGTCATTATGCTAGGTAAAATAAGTCAGACAGAAAAAGACAAATACTGTGTGGTCTCATTTATATATGACATCTTTTAAAAAAATCATAGAAAAAGAGATCAGACGTGGTTACAAGAGGCAGAGGGTAAGGAGGGGGCATTGGAGGAAGGTGGTCAAAAGGTACAAATTTCCAGTTATGAGATAAACAGGTAATAGGGATGTAATGTACAATGTGATTAGCACAGCTAACAGTACAATATAATCTACAAAAAAGTTGTTAAGAGAGTAAATCCTAAGAGTTCTTATCACAAGGAGAATTACTTATCTTTCTATTGTGTCTATGTGAAATGCTGGATGTTAGCTGAACCTATTGGGACAGTAATCATTTCACAATATATATAAGTCAAACTGTGTATTCCTTAAACTTGTACAGTGATGTATGTTAATTATTTCTCAATAAAACTGAAAAAAAACACTATAAAAATCTAATGAGATATTTTTCCAAGGTCGATATACCAAAGGTCAACAAGCACATGGAAAGATGCTCATCATTAGTCATCATCAAAACCAAAGAGAGGTACCACTTCACATACATGAGGATGGCTATAATTGAAAAGAAAACACCACCTGTTGGTGAGGATGTGGAGACACTGAAACCCTCATACGTTGCTGGTGGAATATAAACAGCACAGCCACAGCGGAAAACAGTTTGGTGGGTCCTCAACAAGTTACATATAGAGTTGCCAAATGACCCAGCAATTCAATTCTTGGTGTATGCCCAGAAGAAACGAAAACATGTCCATACAAAAATGTACACACAAATATTCCCAGCAGCATTATTCATAAAAGCCCAAAAGTGAAAACAACCCAAATAAACAGCAATTGGTGAATAAGCAAAATTGGTATATCCATATAATGGATTATCATCCAGCCATAAAAAGGAACGAAATATTGACACATGCTACAACATGAATCAATCATGAAAACATAATGCTACGTGAAAGAAGCCAGACACAGAAAACCACATATCGTACGATTACATTTATATAAAGTGGCCAGAACTGGTAAATCTACAGAGACAGAAAGTGGATTCATGTTGCCACAGGACAGGAGGAAAGGGAAACTGAGAGTGACTGCTACTAAGTATGGGATTTCTTTTGGGGGAGTGATAGAAATGTTCTAAAATTAGTGGTAATGGTTGCACAATATTGTGAATACACTTATACTAAAAGCCACTGAATTTGTACACTTTGCAATGGTTAAAGTAGTATATTTTATGTTATGTAAATTTTATCTCTCTCTTCTTTTTTAAAGGTACCAGTCTGGGAACTGGAGTTTGATCCCACTAGGGAAGCCTGGGAATCTATAAAGTGATCAGAGATATTTAAGATGTGAGGAAGCTGGAGTATTTAGACATCACCTTCCACCAGTGACTGAAGGCTGCTTCTAGAAGGCATTAAGTCCTTGCACTTCTGGCCTGGCTGCAAAAGGAGCTCTGGTGGCTCGAGCTAGTCCTAAGGCAAGTGAGAGCTGACAGTTGCCAGTCACGCCAGTGTGCCCCAAAAGCGTCCACATAGGCAGGAGGTGCAGGCAGTGTACTGACAATCTGCTACTCTCTCATCGAGTTGTCTTGGGATTAAATAAGAAAACCTGTGTAACATGCTTCACAGTGCTAGACACAGAGAAAGCTCATAATAAATGAGAGTTATTTTTACAGAAGACTCAATACAATTAAATCATTTGATCAAAACTACACAGTTAATGCAAGATGAAGCCAGGGTTTATGCAGATCTGTCTAGACAACACAGCCTTTCACACAGAAAATCATATTAACCAAATATATACTAACCAATCTTGCAAACACACCTATGAAATGACAATCATGTCTTGAGGGCATTCAGCAACTATAACCAACATCTTTACTCTCCTTCCTTCCCTTAGGTTCCCTCCGTGGGGGAAGGAGCTGCATTGCTCACACAAAGGCCTTGAGGGCTGATGTTATGTCTGCTCAAGCTGCCCAGAGTCTGAATATTACATGTTTGTTGTGTAGATGCTTATTTGAGATTCACAGCCTGCACATTTGCTGACAGTTTAGTCCCAAGGACCAAGATAACACCTGAGACTGCAGGAGCAGCGGGGCGACACTTTCCTCACCAACAGGTCAGTCCCCCTGTTTTCCTCTGGAATAACCTGACTTTCAGTTGACTCAACAAAAGAGGAGCACCAGCAGAGGAAAATGGCAAGAATCCCTTCCCAAAATGCTTTGCATGCACTCCCAACTGAGGGCACGCCAGAGGGTTGACATGAGGATGTGGGGCCGCAGAACCCAAGCCTACCTGATCAGGTAGTGGTTGATAACAGTGTCGAAGTAGCTGTAGTATACAGCATTGTTCACATGGCCGTACTGGTCATTGTCCTGCCACCTGGTCTGGATGGGCAAGAAGTATCCATAGGCTTCATGGTGACGATGACAATCCTCAACTCGCTGGTTCTCTGATGATGTAGCCAAGGAACGGACATTCCTAGGAAGCATCCTCCAAACCCAAGAGGCCATAGTTGGTAATTGCTGCCTTGAAGGTTACCTTCAAATAAAAGGAAAACAAAGGATAAAAATGGTCTTCAGAAATCTTGATTTAGTTTTTAAAAGATGATTGCATTACATTTTGGCCATTGGCTTCAAAATGAATTTTTTTTTTTTAAGAAATAAATCTTCAAGCTGGCTGGTGTAGCTCAGTGGATTGAGCACAGGCTGCAAACCAAAGGGTCACCGGTTTGATTCCCAGTCAGGGCACATGTCTGAGATGTAGGCCAAGTCCCTAGTGGGGGCCACGTGAGAGGCAACCACACATTGATGTTTCTCTACCTCTCTTTCTCCCTCACTTCCCCTCTCTCTAAAAGTAGATAAATAAAACCTTTAAAAAAATAATTGAAAATTTAAAGAAAAATACTTTTAAAAAAAGAAAGAAATCTTCCCTGATAATCCAGGTCCTTGTCACAAGCCTATTTACTTTTAAAGGACACTTTCCTAAAAAGGCTCCGACACACTCTGGCAGAATCTAGTGAAGCCTTTGTTTGAATTTGACTAGTAGGAATTTCAAGCTTATTTGTAGAGGTCTTCTGTTCTGCAAAGTATTTTCAAAGTAGGTACTGATTCCAGCACAATCTGTAACCACATAAAGATAGAGCTCAGGAGGCCAAAACAAAAATAAAGTGTTTGCTAGACAACATTGTCAACTGGACCTATCGACTATAAGTTTTCTTTTAAGTCTCTTAATTTTCTTTTAGAACAAAAGTAATGCCCTATGGAAAACTTTTAAAATATGTATAAACAAAGGAGAAAAAGAAACAACAACCCAATAATGCCATCTGTTAACACTTCCATGTGCATTATTTTAGTCTTATATTTATATACTGGTATAAATATTCTTAAATTGGACCATACAATGCATGCTTAACAATAATTAATATATTTAAACACTCTTCTGCATCATTTGTAATGTTGAGCTCCACTATATTCCATTGTATTGAAGCACCACAATTTATAAAACCCTCTATTGTTGCATATTGAGGATTTTGATTCCAATTCTGTTGACTGAGATCGGAATCTTTCTTTGTAAACAAACCTTCACACACACCTGTGATTATTTTCTTAAAATAAATACCTCGCAGCAGAATTGCTGGGTCAAAGGGCACATAAATTTTTAAGGCTTTTGATATAAATGAATGCCCACCATAAAGGTGATAGAAATGTATAGCCTCCCCAGCAGTGGCCGATTTCCTTGTCAATTTTAAAATGCTTTGTCAATGTGACTGTGTTCTCTTATTTCCATACAGATTTAATGAAATGTGCTAAGTGGAAGGATGACTACTGCTACCCGCTATGATGGAAGAACTAGTATCAGAATAACCCTCCCGTTTGAGAACAACTATAAAAGCGAGACAAAATGTGAAAGAAGAGCTCTTTGAAGGTATGAGGAAATAATCAAGGCAGCAGGACTTTACAGGCTGCAACCTGGGGACAGGGTAGCACCCTGAAGTGAGCCTTGCACTTGCCACTGCTGTTTCTCTGCGGAGTATTTGCCAGCTCACTGTGTGGGGAATAAAGGCTGAAGAGATAACAGCAACCCGAAGCTTGCAGTGGTCTTGCTGTGCTGGAAGCACTGACAAAAATTGAAAGGCCAAAGTCCTGGAGAAGAGTGAGCGGCAGCACAGTGAGCCTTATCGTACAAATTCGCCTCAAGGCATTTGCCGACTCCTAAACTGCACATGCTCTGATAAGACAGAGAAATGAGCAGAAAGCAACTGCTACAAGGGCTCCAAATCTAGAGAGAAAATAGGAGTCGCATTGTGCTGAGGGCCGCCAAGGAGAAAGGTAAAGACCCCAGACTGTCAGTTTCAACCCAGAAGTGGCTACTTCCATTGAAGGAGGGAAACTAACCAGCCTTGATCAAGGTTATCTACCCAAGTATCATCCGTTAGCCTGTAGAAAACGAGATCATCTCTGCAGGAAAAGAACACCATCCAGAGTCTCTACAACTTTTTATACACAAAGTTTGACATTCAGTCAAAAACTACCAGGTTTATTAGGAAAGAACAACAAATGGCCAAAACCCAAAAGAATTTTTTTAAGACAATAAAATAGTCCCACAGACTTACACTGATTTTTAAAAAACTATGACTAACAGGAATCAAAGATAAAGGGTGATATCCATCCCAAATACATAAAGAACTCTGAGATAAGATAAAAAATAGAAAAATAAGCAAAATCATATACAATTCACAAATACAGATTTTTAAATGACCTTTAAACATATATGAAAAGATGGACAACTTCAGACATAATAAGAAAAATACAAATTATAACTATACTGGCATACCATTTCTCAATGATTAGATTTGGTAAAAATTATAGAGCCTGACAGCACATTCTCTTGACAAAGCCACAAGAAAAAAGACACACTCACACTTTGCTGGGGGGATGTCCCATCTCATGGGGGAATTTGACAGTATCTAACAAAACCACAAATGAGTTTACCTTTTGCCTACATCTAAAATTACCTTGAAGATACACCTTTGCCACTACAAAAATACATGTGAACAAGGTACATCACTGTTTGTAATTGGAAATACTAGGGGAAAACATACAAGATTGATGGAATAAACTAGGATACGTTCACGCAATGATATACCATGCAGCTGTAAATAAAAACTAAAGAGTATATGATATGGAGTGATTTCCAGGATATCTTTGTTGTCAGCCAAAAAAAGCACAGTGCAGAAGACTATGTAAATACGGGTTGCAAGGTCCATGTAAATTGCATTGTTAGAATATGCAATGTAACAACCCAGTTAAAAAAAATCAATGCACAAAGTTGCAAAGAATCTATGAGTTAAATAAGAAATCACAATGGAAATAAGAAAACTTTTTCAACAGAATGATGACAAAAACATGACATAAAAATTGTGAGACATAGCTAATCTATACTTAGAGAAAATATCATAATTAAATGAAAATCTAAGGACAGAAATAAAAAATGTAAGGATTCATCTCAAGAAGCTTTAAAACGAACAGCAAGTTAAACTCAGAGTATGAGAGGGTAATAATGAAAACAAACCACACAAATCAATAAAATAGGAAAAAAACAAAAATAGCACAAATATCAGTAAGCTTTTTCTGTAAAAGTACAAATGGTAAATACTTTATGAGACATCAGATATGTCACAATCACTCAACTCTGCCACTGAAGTGCAAAAGCAGGCATATGCAATACACAGATGAATGGATAGGGTTGTGTTCCAATAAAGTTATATTTACAAAAATAGGTGATGGGTTAGATTTGACCCATGAGCCATATTTTGGCAATCTCAGTAATAAAGGGATACAATAAAGCCAAAAGCCGGTTCTTTGAGGAAAAAAGACAAATAAAATTGATATAGACATAGTAAGATTGTAAAGAAAAAAGAGAGAATACAAATTATCAATGTAAGAAATGAAAAAAGAGGCATCACTACAGATCTTACATAGATATTACAAAGATAAGATGTTATAAATCACTTTAGATGAATATGTTTGATAATTTAGATGACATGGACAGATTTATTTTTTAAAAATTCTAACTTTCCAAAACTGACACACAAAAAAACAGAAAATCCCAACTGCCCTCTGTCCATTAAAAATATGAATCTGTAATTAAAAGCCTATCCACAAAGAAAACCTCAGGCCCAAATGGCTCAATCAATCAAGTACTTAACATTTCAGAACTAACACCAGGCCTCTACAAATTATTCCAAGGAACGACAAAACGAAATCAATTCTGAATTCATTTTCCGAGGACCATCAAACCCTTGATACCAAAACTTATTACTAAGTGTTTTTATAACAAAAAAGTAATTACAAGAAAGTAAAAGTATAAAGTCAATCTCCCTCATGAATGTAGATGTAAAAATTTGGCAAAATCAAATCAAAATACTAGCAGATCAAGTCCCATGATATATATAAAGCACAGATCTCAGCCAAGTTCATTTATAACAGTAATACAAAGCTATTAACATTTATAAACCAGTCAATACAATTTACCTCACTAACTAAATAAGAAAAATTATACAGCCACTAAATAGACACAAAAGAAAAAGTATTTGACATAATTCAATGTCCATTCATGATGTTTAAAATGTTAGAAGGAACTGCCTTAACTAATAAAGAGTATCTTTTTAAGAACCTACAGTAAATATATTAATCATAAAATAGGAAAGCTTTTTCCCTGAAATTGGGAATGAAAAAGGATGTCTGCAATCACCACCTCTATTAAATATTCTACTGTAGTCAAGGAAAAGAAATTAAAATTATTTTTCAACAATTGTTAAAGGAAAAAACTCTCATTGTTCACCAATGATATGAGTGTATATATAAAGTATTAAAATAATATACAATAAGCTATGAGGTCTGTCTAGAAAAAGTCCAGCATTGCTAATATAACGAGAATGGTTTGCACAACACTGATGTAACCTGGCAGCCAAGGAGAGTGGACTGGAATGCACATGCGTGAACAATGATGACTTCACTGTACTAGTCCATGGGGGTGGTAGACACCGTTGAGTGAGCATGTGCACTGTGTGGCCACCACATTCAAAATGACTCAGTGAGTAGAGCAACGAATCTGAATCAAATTTTGCATTAAGCTTGAACATTCCTGTGGGGAAACTATTCAGATGATTCAGAAGCCTTTCAGAGACAATGCAGAGCGCAGCACAAATAAAAGTGTGGCACAAACACTTCAAAGATGGTCAAGAATCTGTTGAAAGTGATCCACGTTCTGGAAGGCCTGCAGCAAGCAGAGCACCTGAGAATGTTGACCATGTACGGGCTGTAACCAACAAAGATCAGTGACTGACAGTGAGAGAACTAGAAGCTGATCTGGGGATTCCAAAACTACTGTGTCTGAGGTTTTGATGCAGGATCTTGGCATGAAACGTGTCATGGCGAAATCTGTTCTGTGGCCCCTGCTACCAGAGCAGAAGGAAATCATGCTGCAGTTGCTAATGCTTGATTCAAACTGCTACCAATAAACCAGATTTCCTCAAGAAGGTCATAACCAGTGGTGAATTGTGGGTCTATAGCTATGACCTGGAAACAAAGGCCAAGTCATCCCAATGGAAGTCACCTAGCTCTCCATGTCAGAAGAAGGTTCAGCAAAGTCACAATATCAAGACCATGTTAACTATGTTTTATTGATTGGGAAGGTGTTGTCCATCCCGGGCACGCCCCTCCAGGCCAAACAATTAATAAGGAGTACTACCTCACTGTTCTTTGTCGGTTGAGAGACGCAATACAATGAAAACAGCTGCAGCTATGGGCAACTGGTGATTGGCAGCTTCATCATGACAACACGCCCACTCATGCATCACATCTCACGTCTCAGAGAGTTTTGGTGAAACCTCAAATCACCCAGGCGACTCAGCCCCACTATACAGCCCAGATTTGGAGCCCTGTGACCTCTGGATTTTCCAAAAACTAAAATCACCTTCAAAAGGGAAGAGATTTCAGACATCAACAAGATTCAGAAAAATATGCCAGGGCTGCTGATGGAGATTCCAACAAAAGATTTTGCAGTGTTCTGAACAGTGGAGAAGCTGCTCAGAGAACTGTGTGACAAGGTCCCAAGGTGCCTACTTTGAAGGAGACTGAGGCATTATTGTCCCTTGTACAATGTGTCTTGTATCTTCTTCAATAAATGTCTCTATTTTTCATATTACATGTCTGGATACCTTCTGGACAAACCTCACATTAAAAATTAAAAAATGAATTTAGAAAGTCACTGGACACAGACTTCATATATAAATCTCAAATGTACTTCTATTTATTAACACTAAACATTTAGAAAATTAAATTTTAAAACTATATCATTTACATTAGTATAATATAAACTCCTAAGATACCTCAGAACTATGCTAACAAAAATTATGTGAGACCTATACACTGAAAACTAAAAAACAGTGCTGAAAGAAATCTATTTCTCAGGATCTACTAAAATTGTACAAACACATATCCTATGATCCAGTAATTCCACTCCTCGGTATATAACCAATAAAAATGCTACATGTATCCAGAAAAACACAAGACTATCCATAGCAGCATCATTCACAATAGACCCAAACTGGAAACAACACAAATGATAGAATATTATTCAACAATAAAAAACAATGACTTTCTGGTATGCACAGTCACGTGAATAAATCTCGAAGACATATTTCTTTAGGGAAAGAAGCCCAACACAAAAGAGTGCCTGACGTATGACTTCACTTATATAAAGTTCCAGAACATCAGAAGCAATCTGTGATAGAAATCAGAATGACTGTTACGCCTTGGGTGGGGGGAATGACTAAGAAGGGCACGAAGAAGGACTCTGCAGTGTCCCCATGGTCTAGATGGTGCTCACATGGTTATGCCACCTTGTAGGAATTCATCAGCTTTTTCCTTTATGGATGTATCACACTTCCTTGCAAACGTTTTCCCCAAAGTGTGCTATGTGGAGAGAAGTTATCTGATTGCGCTAAGTTCCATTTCTAGCGTCCAGAGCAGTCTGTCTCTTTCTCTCTCTTTTTCAGCACAGGGAATTTGTCTCTTGTCCATTCACCCCAATGCAAACTTAGGAAATTCAAGGAAATCAAGATTCTTTATTCACGTAAGGCTGTGCTATATGGGTTGCTTTTTGGATATGCACATACTTATACAGCCCCCAAACAGGTACTGATGAAGACAGACTTAATTCTCACATAGTAGAAGAGCAAGTAATGATTTAGAATCTTTGATGACCTGAAAATAGCCTGCCATCTAAAAATGCCTGTTTAAAAGGAGAAACTTCTTAAACTTGCACATTTTTGCATTAAATTTCCCTAGGGCATCAACCTTCATCACCTGTACCTTTCGGTAACAGAAGGGTAATATTCATCCACTTGAACACAAACAAAAATCTCAGGATAGAAGGAAGCTCTGCATGACACTGAGTACCAGGTGGCATTCTGACTGACCACAACGAGAAAGCCGAGGGAAGTCATTTATTAAAAAATTGTAAAGAAATGTATGAAAAAGCTCACTGGCATGATCCAAAGAAAAACAATTTTCACAACTACTTCACACTCAGATTTTACGAAGAATATTCAGAGCTTTCCCAACCCTTTGGGAATGTGCCCTGACCCCACAAAGGAAGTCGCCACAAATGGGTACTTTCCTGAAGTCTAAGTGTGTGGGGGAGGAGGGTCCTGCCATGCAAATAAATTCTCAGGGAGCTGTGAAGATATTAGCTACTTTGCTCAATTAATTCCAAGCTGAAACATAATAGTACATTATAAATCTGTTTTGATTTTACTTAATCTAATGAAAAAATGTTCATCTTTTTGATAAGTGCTCATTAGCCATTTTTTCCTGACATAAACAGACAAGAAAGATGTTCTTGTGCTGCATTTAAAACGCAACTCAGTTAATTACAGTGCAATGACTCAAAGAACAAAATCGATGCACTGAAGTTTCTCACTTGAACTGTCTTTATAGTTGAATTAAAAAATCTAACAAAAAAATTTTAAAGGGCCCTAGCCGTGGGCTTTACACTTAGGTTGAATAATGTTTAAGTAAACAAGGGCCAAATTCTAGCGTATCATACATGTATTTTTGTAATTTTTTTCATGTCAATTGCTCTTTAAAAATAGTTGCTGAATTTACCAACAGAAATGGTATGTCCCTGGGGGGGGGGGTTATCCTCTTTTGTGGAAGTGGTGATAAATTTGCACCAGCAGTGCACCCAATTTCACCAGTCCTCTGTGAGATCAAATACTGTCAAGTAAAAATATCTGGTCAGGGTTGGAGCCAGAATAGGACCAGGCAATAGCAAGAAGCTAAGTGATCCATATAAGAATTCAACTTACTTACAGGCCAAACTTACGCCCAGCACTTTTAGGACCATCAGATAGCCCTGGGTGTTTGGAATCACACAGTGCTGATCTGCTGAAACGTTACCCTGAAGGAGTCTAACAAGATTAATGCCATTTCCCAAAGCTCATAAAGAATTTTGACTAGAGTGATCTACCTCCCTGGGTATCTCAAATCTGACTGCAAGATCACTTCATTGATTTGTTCATTTGTTTTTTTATTATGAAATATATTTACCTGAAACTCGAAATATTACAATTATTTTAGATCTACGACACATAAATTATGTATATTGTACCC
This sequence comes from Macrotus californicus, assembly GCA_007922815.1. Classification (NCBI taxonomy): domain Eukaryota; kingdom Metazoa; phylum Chordata; class Mammalia; order Chiroptera; family Phyllostomidae; genus Macrotus; species Macrotus californicus. The sequence continues at coordinate 58,107 of VMDR010002801.1, forward strand.
AAATTCCCAGGCAAAGCATCACAAAGTGGAGTAAGTAAAATTAATTACTTAAGTATATCACTTCTTCCTACCGTCTCTCGGATGTCAGTATTTAAATGCATACGTGCAGCTTTTTAAAGGCTTGTTTGCATGAACAAACAGAACAGCAAGAGAACAATCTGCTGCTGAGCTCTTTCGATGGACAGACGGCTGTCAGAGTCACCTTACAAAGGCTGTTGCTAGCATTTCAGAGTCATTAGACAACGGATAGTAAGAAAAGATAGACATCTTGTATCTTGTAGAAATTCAAATCGCTCACTGTGTGTTAAGAAAATGGCTATCGTTCATTAATAAAGCTGAAAGCACAGTCCCACTGCACCTTAGTGCAAAAGTGCAGAGCATGGTGGCTAAGAATTCAGGCTGAAAAAGACAGAGATTCAAGTCCCGACTTCTCCACTGGCTGCTCCGGGGAACCTGGACAAGGCTCTTCCCTTGTCTCAGCTGCGTGAAGGAATGAGCAATGGGGGAAAGAATTCCTGTGCTGCCGCTGTGTACACTCAGTGAGACCACAGACAGGCAGCACTTAGCACAGAGCCTGCCATGCATCAGGATTCAAAATTTAGCTGAGATAATGACCCACCAACAGGACAGGAGTCTCAAGAATCTTCCCAGGAATGAGTAGCTACCCCTCCCCCTTTTCACCTTGCCTCACTGTCAACATTCCTGGGCAATCTGGAGCAAAAAGGCAGACCATTCCCTGTATTGCACAACCTGGTAGGTTTCATATATCAAACCTACAACCTTGACCTTATTATCATCATCCCAACCTAACCAATACTCTTTATGAGACAGCACCCCAAGGTGTCAGCACATAATGAGGAAGGCAGGACATTGATACATTCGGTCAGTACAGGTCACTGAAAAACCAGATCTTTTCTGTCATTCTACGGCCGGGTTTATGTTTCTACCTATGACTTCAGATTAGTTTAGATTACTTTGATTAGTCTTTGGGTTGACCTCAATTTCCTCATCTTTAAAATGAGAACTGGTATGCCGTAAAGGTTAATGGCGTGATGGATGTAAAGCACTTCGCATGGGGGCTGGCACACAGTAAGTGCACAAGCAGTGGTAGCTAGTTATTAAATATGAGCATCTGTGGAGGCATATGATATAGAAAAGGACATTGTGGCATCAGTGAGCTGAACTGACTTCATTATCACCACCTCCAGAAACAAACCTGAGTTTCCTTACGTTGAGATTTGTACTCATTAGTATAAGAAATGTTTCTAACGTCCAAAACATTTATAACTCACAAAATTAAAAAGGGCAACAAAGTGGGGGTCAATTCTCTGTTGTTACAAGTTGACAGGCAGCATTGTTCCGCGTACCCCGACACCCCCTCCAATAAGGGTCATCATTGGGAGGGAGAAGGACCAGGTGTTTTAAAAACTCACTTCCTACTGTGAGACTCTGACTTTGAGTTAAAATCTACTGTAGAGTAAGAACAAAAGAATCACAATAGCCCCAAGGAAGCCCCCCTGTCAGCCTAACCTCAGAAGACTCCATTATAAGAGCTGAAGGCATGTTCTAAAGCGTTGCAGGGATAAGGGGTGCCGGGACAGGGAAGACTCAGTTGGCCAGAGACCCAAACACAGAATGCTGGGTTATTTCACTCAGCTCCTAGACACCAAATGCAAATCTAACCAACCATCAATCAATATTCACCAGATCCAGGACTATGAAAAGCTTCAGAGATGGTCCCAGAAATAAGACTGAGACACGGGAAGTGGGCTGTGAGATTATTGAGGATGTCAGTGACCATGAACCTTCCTTTTCACCTTAGGAGCTGGGCTGCCAGCACTGGGTCTCACTCAGAGACATCATTCTCCACCCCTTTTCTAGGCAGTGAGGTACACACTTGGAAGAACCACAGCATTTAATTCTGGAGACAGTTACTGTATAAGGCTGGTGACGGTATTCACAAACCTGGTTCCTCTTACAAAATATTCACTCCAGGGGCTCCTGGAGTGAATATTTTTAAAGTTTGTACTTGACCTCTTAGAAGAAAAGTACATTAAAGCTAAATAAATAAAAAAACATCTGATAGTCCTTCTCAAATAATTTTAAAATATATTGTTATTTTTAAAGCTCTTCTCTGTTTCCTTACAGATGAGGGTTAACTTTGTCCCCAGTCAAAAGCTTTTTTATGCATTTAGTCCCAAGTTGTCAGGCTGCCTACAAAAGCTGCAATAAAGCAATTAGAAGCCACAGAGTAAACAAAATGTGTTCTGCAGAATGGCAGGCGCAGGAGGCAGATCAGAAACATTCACACACTGTCTGTCAGAGCGTTTCCTGGCTTTTCTCTGTTTTGTTCATTCACACTAATGTGTGGACAAGAGGGTTGAAAACATTTTGCTAAGAATGAAACCCTGAGATTTATACCTAATTTCTAGGCTTATCCTTAGGAAAAGAGGCCACAATCTGTTTTCAAGCGAGTGTAAAAACACTTGCAATTCCCTTTGAAAAACAACGTCCAATCTTCCCTTAAATTGAGATGCCAGAGCAACTAGATTGTGATTTAAACCGGAGAACAAAATTAGTCCAGGTACACCGGGGTGGAAGGAGACACAGAGCAGACACTGGTAAATAGCCTATGAATTCAAAATGTCGAGTGTTCCTCCTGCCCCAGCCAATTTTGACTTCCAACAAATTAGAGAAATAAATTGGCAGTTCACCGACGATTCACTGGTAAACAAACATTTTTCACCAGCTTCTTCATGGCCATAAAGGACTGGGGCGCAACCATAACTCTTGGAGTTCACAATAAACGTTGGCAGAGCTCTAATGAAAAACAAGAATCTCCACCTAATTCTGACAATTTGCCATAGTAATGGAGAACTACGAGTCATGAATACTAGTGCGGCCGGAGGGGGAGGTAGAAACTTGGTGGGGGGCAAACTGACAACAGCAGCTGAAATGTTGCATCTCCTGGTTAAACCCAAAGAGATTCAGGTGATTCAGGTTTTTCAGGTTTCAGGTAGGGTCCACAAAGCACAAACACGGACCAATACCGAGGACAGACTCAGTCAAACACCTTCAGTTGCAGCAGAAATGAACTGACCATCCTGGGTGGACAGGGCTCTCTGCTGGCTGAGATTTCTTTGTGCTCGGGGTAAATGGATACATTGGTTGGTTCTCATTCCAAGCTCCATAGTCTCATAAAACTCAGTACACCTCATAACCCCAGACCCTTCCACCGCTGTCTCTGGGTTCTGTACCTGGGAAACTCTCTGCTGGCAGAGAGTTGAGATGTTGGGAGGGGTCATTTTGATGGGAAGAGCTTCTACCCCACAGAGGTGCCTTCCTCTTAGCTAATGTGTCCCACTGAAACCAGACCCATCTCTCCAAGGCAAGGGCACTTCAGGACTCAGCCCAAGGTGGCCTCTATTTAGTCCAAAGCTTTGCCATCAATAAAGCACACAATCTGCCTAGCAGGGTTTGTGTGTATCTCTCCCCTGACCACTGCCCGCCCTCTCCTGTGACAGGCATTGCTCCCACGTGCGGGGACACAGACAAGACAAGAAAGCCTTCTACAAAATAATTTGTGCAAAGGTTCAAGTAGGGATGGGGAGGAGGTGGGGGGGGGCGGGGAGTGGTTTTCCACCAAATCTAACATCCTAGCATTAAATTCTGTCCAAGTGGGCTTTTGTCAAAAATCATACCAAATGCTGGGAAGCGATACTCAACTGAAACTGAAGTGGTCCTCTTTACAGAAGGATTTCAGATTTGCCATCTTTTTTTATGGGAGAGGTAGATCCAGAGGTGGGGAAGTGGGTTTTTAAAAGACAGAGCAGATCACAAAGGTGCCCATCTAACTAACAATGTTCGTGACATCTCATCCCAGAGGGCGAGTGAAGGAGACACCAGGATTTAAGGCACCTAGAAACTTGCCAACAGAATATGAAGACATTGAGGGGGAACCCCCATGAAACAAGAATCCTTCAATTGCATCACTTAAAAAGCATGTAGGTCTAAAAGCAATGTAAGGAACAATTTTAAGAATAATGAGCATCTAAACCTCAGAATAATGTGAACTCCCAAATGCAGAGAATGGGGATGCTGACCAAATCCGAATCTGTGCAGAGACTTTATTCCAGGGCATGAGGCTGGGCTGCAGCAATGTACACAAGTGGGGTGTAAAGTCAATGGGATTACATTTTCCTAATTATTTTCTGCTCGAGCTTTACAGCACATACACAGAATGAGATCCAGCCGGGACTTGCCTCTGTAACAAATCACTCAGATTTAAACATTGCTCAAACAAACAAAGGGGGGTGGGGGAGAGGCGCAAGGCTGGGAAAAGACAGAGAAGGGCTTCTTCACTCACAGTTGCAAGGAACAAAAACCTGGAGGGGGAAGAGAGTTGTTGGACCGCCACCAAATCTCCCCCACTGGAGACAAGAGCCCATCTGCTGAGCTCGGCAACTTCGCTTTAACTACCATTCAGCTCACATCTCTGCAGAGATCTGTCTGCAGAACTGGCAGATGGACCCCTGCTTCCCCAAGTCGCTGTGTTATTTGTTTAATAAATTTAATTAATTTCCACACTGCACTGGATTGCTCCCAGAAAAGGAGCTGCCGTGCTCTCTTTCCCCAATAGCTACATGGTGAGCGATTTCCCAGCAAAGAGCAGATACCAGTGCGCTGGGGCCATTGAAAAAATTAAAAGTAGCATGTGCTCACATTACTTTGCATGTGTTAATTTTTTGCCGTAAACTAATATATTTTTGATGGGTATTTTGACTTTATGAAAGTATGTCGTTCTATAAGAGGCAGATTACCACTCCTTTCTGATCAGTTATATTTGCTGGAATGTTTTTTAAAAAATCTAATTTAACCACATAGTCAACATTTTTATCTATTTTCCCCAAAAGGCAGGTCATGAATGGTAAGGAGGTTTCCTTTGGCAAACAACTAGCCCCACAACCGACCTGTCACACACATGGGAAACAGAGAGGGTCTTCGATGAAATCAAGGCAGTAACATGCCCCCTCTTCATTAAGTGGGGTGCCAATCTGTTTGGTGATGGAGCCCCTGCAATCAGCACGTGTGGATTAAATCAGTGTTTTACTTGCCTTGGTATCCAGTGTCATCCCGTTTTTCTTGGCAGCATAGTTCATCTTCACCTAGATTTCTCATAGTGTGGTGCAAGAAAGAACAGTCCCCTGAGGATACAGAACTCTGGAAAATATTATGTCAAAGGAGCCTGAAGGGGGCTCTGCTGCGACCATGGCCTCCGGTAGCACGGCCTTACCACCGTCCACCTCCTGCTGTGCTCCTTCCTCCAGCAACAGAATGTATTTTGGCATTGTTCCTGTACGAGGCGAAGGTACAAAAAACCCTGGAATTTATTTATAAAAAATTGTGTATTTATTCTCACATGTTTAAACTTCAGGCACCTGCAAAATACACTCCATTTGATGCAATACACCTATTGAGACGTTTCTTCCACTGCTCAAAACAGTTTTTGAACTCATCAATTTTGTGGCCTTTTAGTGTTTCTGCCATTTTTGGTTTCACTTCTCCCGCATCAGCAAACCCTTTTGAGGACTTTTTTTATCCGAGGAAACAAAAAGGTCGCTCCAGGCAAGAACAGGTGAATAGGGAGGGTGGGGCATGAGGGTCAAGTTGTTTTGGGTCAAAAATTGCCATACATTCAGTGCGGTGTGGTCAGATGCTCTTGAAATCACTCTCATGAAATGGGCAACTGTGTTAAAAAAGTCTTCAAAACAAATTCACTGAAGCCAAACACAGCCTCTCACAACAATGCCAGCTGGCACACTGATACAGATGGGTTCCTAGAACACTCACCTATATGAGTTTAAGCTTATACTACAAGAGGCCCACCCTCCAGAAGATAATTCCAAGTTTTGGGGGGTCCCAGAAACTTCAACTTGTTGCTAAAAATACAAAGAATATTTGTCAGGGTTTGACTGGTAAGCAGGGCACCTTTCCCCACCAGCAGGCATTGGAATACGGCACTGAACTTGTGGGCTGAAATACTCCATGGAGAGGAGGCAAGAGGCATCTGGGCCCACCAGTCTTTAACACCGTAAAGGAAGCCAAAGAACAGACAGGAGCCACAGCTTCGGTCAGTTATGTTCCTCCTCATTTTGCCGCTGCTGCTGCCTTTAATGAAGCTGTGGAGGCAGAAGTGCCCTCGGTCCTGTGCATTACTGAAGGTATCCCACAGCAGGACATGGCAGTGCCAGGGAAGGATACGCTGATCGGGCCAAACTGCCCTAGAGCCTTCCATCCTGGAGAGTGTAAAATTGGTATCCCACCTGGCCACATTGACAAGAAAGGGGAAACGGGTATTGTGTCCAGCTCTGGCACCCTGACTTACGAAGCGATTCACCAGACAACACAAGCTGGACTGGGGCAGCCTGTTTGCGCTGGCATTGGAGGCGATCTTTCTAATGGAACAGATGTTATTGACTACCTTGAAGCCTTTCTGAATGATCCAGCCACAGAAGGCATCACATTGATTGGTGAAATTGGTGGTAATGCACAAGAAAACGCTGCAGAATTATTGAAGCAACATAATTCAAGTCCCAAAGCCAAGCTCCTAGTATCCTTCATTGCCGGTTTAAGGGCTCCTCCCGGCAGAAGAACCAGAAGAATGGGTCACACAGAAGCAATTATTGCTGGAGGGAAAGGTGGAGCTAAAGAGAAGACTCCGCCCTTCCGAGGGGAGAGCAGGAGTTGTGGTCAACCTGTCTCCTGTGCAGCTGGGAGCCACCATCTAAGAGGAGTTTGAAAAGAAGGAGATGCTATGAAAGAAAGAACAAAAAGTTCCCTAAGTGTATGAAATGAATCATTGTAGAAATGTGAACCAGTCTGTGTGCGGTCACCGGTCACAGTGCTTCCAGTACAGCGGGAGGCCAAAACGAGGTTTAGAAAATTCTGCATGGAGGTGTTTTCACCTCATTTTTTAACAAAGACAGCCAACAAATCTATCATTTGATTTAGGGGAGAAAAAAAAGCAAGAAGGTTAAAGGGGTTTCTTCACTACAGCCTTCTCAGTGCCTTTAATGTGCTAGCAGGCACTGTGAATGGTTCACTATAAAAGGCAGCATTTCTGCAACAGTTGGAAGAACCAAAACCCAGGCCTGTTTGGTTCTCCACTATATCCCATAATGTAACTCAAGGCCTGGCAGATAGTAGGTACCCATTAGTACTTGAATAAATGAATCCACGAACAAATGAATGAATGGGCAAAGAAGTGAACCCCCAGTGGTATTGCTTAGGAACAATCCTTGGGCACCTGAACCTGACCACTGACAAGATTTCATTTAAAAACAAATGAATAAAATCACTTCCATGCCAAGAAAGAATTTAGTGTATTTAACTGAAATATTGAATTTGGGGAGGTTTCACTTCCAAGGAGCTATTTGCTTATTTTAGGTTTATTCTGCATTTAAACTCTTCTCCACTCCTGAATATCCTAAACAATCCCTCCATTCTTAACATGTCATGAAAACCTGATCTTGTAGAATTTTATAAACCTCTCAGCTCCTTGGTGATAACCTAACTTATTTGTCTTTGATATACCAATTCCTTCCTAGAAACTCAGTAATGAATTCAATTCAACCATAGGCATTGAGCTGGTGAGATAAAAAAATTTCTCCTTTCAACTGAATTATTTTAAATACAAAAGTCCACAAAGGCAAAATTATACTGAGAGTTTATTGATAATCTCAATGTTAAATTGAAGTCAAAGTTTTATTTCATAAGAAAAATTAAAAATTATTTTCATATAGGTTAACGCTTATGCATTTTGTATAAAACAATCCCCGACTGTTCATTTCCCTACATAACGTTCCTACAATACCCTGTCCTGTTGATACAGCACAACATTCACGCATCTTTCTCCCACAATTTCAGACAGCTACAGCCCTTCCTGCTCATTTGATATACATACAGAAGACACAAACCGGCATTCCATCTGATATATCCAGAATAATGAGATGATTAAAAAAAAACTCTCCTCTAGCTCAGCTGGTTACTAATTTCTAAACTTAAAGAAAAGAAATCTTCTGTTACCTAGTTCAAGCTACTGACAGCTGTTTCATGCTGGAAGACCTTGGAAGGCTTTGCTGACATTAAAACCAGTAGGAGGAAGAGGAGAATTGGCCCTTCACCAAGTAGTGCATTTTTTAAATTTCCTGCATCAAAATGGCCTTGAATTGGGAGAATAAATAATCAATAAATGGAACTCAGAAAATATTATGGCTTAGATTTTAGGAAGTCGGGGGCAGAAAGAAGAGACAGGAAACTCATATTTACTACATACCTATTACGTGGGAGCCACAGTACTCCGTACTTGTAATAATAATAAAAATGATAGTGCATCTTCAGTTATGTGACAAATACTGTGCTAAATCTTTGTATGGATATCTATTCCTCCCCATAGGTGCTATTATTATGATTTTAAGTTTTGGAAACTGGGCTCAGAGATGTTAAACAATGTGCCAAAGGTCATAAAACTAGTAAGTGGTACAGGGAACCCAGATCTGAACCCTGCCCACCTGACTCCAGGGCCCATGCCCCCAGCCCTGTGCTTTCCCACCTCTTACAGGTCCTGCCTTATTTCAGTGGCTGTACACAATGATATTGGGATCTTCATGGCCCCTCCAAAATGGAAAGGAGCATGATAAAAATATTTTGTATGAATATTCCAAATATATGGCAATGGCAAAAAACTGTTAAGACTGATGTCTATAAAGACTATCCCTAAACTTAAATTTGTTAACCTCCTCAAAATCCTAGGTCCCTCTGAATTAGTTTAGCTGTCTTCTCCTTTACCAGATTTTCTGGCCCACATTTTGATGTTTTTCTTTTGAAGGTTTCATTTTCAATAGTCTACCAAACACGATGTGTGCTATAATTATTTATATCCCCCCACACCCCCTCCTCACTTTAGGGGCAGCAATCAATATAGGCACCTGCAGTCAATATAAACTCAGATGAAAGATAAGGATCTCTCTATGGTTATCTGTCTTCTCCCCAAAAGACATCATTTTCCTTTAAGGCAACATGAAAATTTTAATTATAGAACAATTTAACAAATATGTTGGTTGTCTACCACTTACAAATATTAAGAAGCATGTATTGGGCCCTTCTGAGTGCCTTCTCTCTGCTACTAAGTGCTGCATAGGATACACTCTGTTATCCCTACTTCACATAGATAAAGTATTAGTTTTTCACTGTAATGTAACAAATGACCCCCAAACTTTTCAGTTTAAAACAACAAGCACTTATTATCTCACTATTTCTGTGAGTAAGGAATCTGGGCACAGCTTAGGGGGGTGTCTCTAGCTCAAGGGTTCTCATCACACTGCAGCCAAACTGTCACTGAAGGGCACAGCTTCATCCGAAGACTCGGGTGGAGAAGGAGCCATTTCCAAGCTCATTCACAGGATTGCTGGCAAGCTCTACTTCCTTACCAGCTATTAGATTGAGGGCTTCAGCTCCGTTTAGTCCACCCTCAGTTCCTTGCCACATGAGTCAACTATAGCAGCTGGCTTCCCTCAGGGACAGAGACAAAAACAGAGAGACAGTAACCCAAGATAGAAACCACGGCATTCAAGTCACCAAATCTCAGAAGTGACATCTCATCACTTTTGCCATATTCTATTTGTTAGAAATGAGTTACCAGGTCCAGCCTATACTCAAGGAATAGGGGTTACACAAGGATTTAAAAACCATGGGAGCAGGGGAGGGGGGTGGGATTGGCTGGGGTGGGGGAGAGTGGTGGGGGGAAAATTCAAACTGTAATTGAACAACAATAAAGTAATTAAAAAAAAAAAAACCAGAAGGCAGGGCTCATTAGGGACCATCTTAAAGGTTCCTTACCTCTAATGTTTTACTTTTGTATCTCTAAAGAGCTACAAACACACACACACACACAGAGACATCTACCAAATAATTCTTATTTTCCAACATTTGTATTTTAAAACCAAGTGAACACTTTTAGGAAAGTTCCCATATATTGGAAATGCTTTCATTCATTCAACAAGTATTTACAGAGTCATGTAGTAGGACCAAATACTGTTTTGGAACTTTTTAAAAGGAAATAACTAAAATTGTATTGGAAAAATTCCCCAAGACCATGACCAAGTTCCTTTTCCCCTAAGAAGACACAGCAGAATAGAGATCAAGACAACCCTTGTTCTTTTCTAATTAAAACCACCTCAGCATTTACAGTTAGAGACTATTTTGAGAATGTTTTCTGAGACTAGAGCTGTGATGAGCAAACCCACTTGGCCACAATTATAAAACATTCTCTAACATCAATGTTAATAATCATAGTGCTGCTATTTCAATCTCCATATTCAGTCTTCCTCTTTTGACGATAGCTCAATTGATCAGAATTTGGGGGGAAAAGGGGGATTTTTTATTGATTTTCTTCAAAACTCAATATAACACCAAGCAAGGACCATCTACAGGAGGGCACAAACTAGATACCTCATCCATGATGCTCAGAAAACACAGAAGCTCCTCCAGAATTTTAATTGCCTTAAGGGAGAAAAAAAGAAGTGTGAAAGGAAAGCATCCTTAATTATATAGCATTTACCACAAAGAAACAGAAAATCGAGAATCACCTGAATTTATCTTGAACTGGAAAGACTTCCCCGCTCCCCACTGTCATCCATCAAAATGAAGACTCATGAGCTGCCTTAGGTTCAGCTATAGAGAAACAACATTCTATTCTTCCACACCTAAGTTTTCGTGACTTACACTCATTACACAAGCAAATCAATTCTTTACAACCTGTAATAAGTGCTAAGAAGGAAACAGGGAAAAGTTATAGAGAGAAAGTGACAGAAAATTGCTTAGTCAAAGAAGATATAATGGAAGAGGTGAAATGTAAGCTGAGGCATGATGGAGGAGGTTCCAGGCATGTAAAAAGTATAGAAGAGGAGAGAATCATTCAAGTGGAGGGAATGGCATGTTTCCTGACAAGTGGAAGAGCTTGGCACACCATAGGACTCAAAAGAAGGCAGCCACTGGAGCACATGAATGAGGCGGAGAGTGAAATGAGATCACACTGGCTATTGTGTGGGAAACTGCAGGGCCAGACAAGCAGTGCGGAGGGCAATTGTGAGGCTGCTATAGTATTTAGGTAACACAGTGGTGGCTGGATCTGGGGCATTGTTGATGCAAACAGAAGTTGGTAGCAAGTAGCATTTACCCATATTTTGCCATGTACAATGTGCTCCCATGTAAAATTATAATGCACACTCACATTTTGTGTGCACTATACATGGGATTATTATACCCATGTATAATGTGCATCCTTATTTTTTCCTCAAAAATTTGGGCAAAAAAGTGCACATTATACACGACAACATACGGTAGGAAACAGAAATGACAGGTGAGGTTAGATGAGGGTGGTGAGAAAGAGGTGGAGGGAGAGAATGAGACAGAAGACTTCCACGTGGACAACTTCCATGTGTCTGGATTAACAACCGAGAAGCAGTGTACTTCAACATGACCCATCTCCTTGGCTTTCAGAAAGCAGCTTCCCAGTTGCCTTGAGAAAAACAACCTGCAGAACCCAGTTCTCACTTCTTTTCATCCTGTGAGCCCGAGGTGAAATCCTCCATTAATTAGGAAATCAGGCAAGAAAGAAACTAAACTGCTTCCAGAAAGAGGACTGAGAAGTTACAAAGTAGGAATAAAATCAAGAAGAGGTCATTAACAACCATCTCTTTCACCATTCTAATGGGTGAGAAGAGTAGGACCCAGAGAGGTTGAGGAACTAGTACCAAAGTTAAATAGCCAATTAGTGGCAGACCAGGGCTTGAGCCCAGTGCTTCTGATTGGACCAAATAAAAATGAGGCAGTATGACAAATGGGTGCAATGATTACGTGTACTTAGTAGTCATGTGTCTGTGTCTTCCTTCCCTCCCTCCGCCAAACCTTGGTGGAAGAGGTTATGGCATTTGATTGCAAACTGGGGGTCAGGGGAGGAGGGTAAAGTTTTTCATCAATTTTTAAAGAGAAAATCTATGCTAAAAATATGCTATGAGACACTAAGTAGAACTATAAATGTCACTGAAGAAAAGGAAGGAAGGAAGGAAGAGGGTGAGAGAAAGAAAGGAGATAAAGCCGAAAGTTTAACTTCAAATTATGTTGTTGAAGATAAACAAATTTGGACTCTATATGAAGCTTAATTCAGAACTCATACTGAGTTCACGTTAATGCTTCCTTTACTAGGTTATAAATGATAATGAACTCTGCTTAAAAATTTTAATATTTCAATTTCCTAAGTATAAGGATCTAATTTTATAATCTTTGCTACACTTTCCAGGAGTCCAATTCTAGTTTATTTTCCAGTATGAAAAAAAAAAAAGATCAGATTGTGAATTCAGAGCGTGGTAACATGAAAAGAGAGACGATTATAAACACAAAACATCATTTTAGCTCCAGTGTCCCTTTCCCAAGTGACATTTCCATGCTAGCAGCTCCCCATCTTGCCCTCCAATCTACTGACATTTACTTCTAATTCTCCTTTACAAACCCACTCTGATAAAAATTCAGAGAGAAATCTACATAAAATATTTCAAACTGTGACTCATCTCACAGTAACGTGTTTGCCCAAATTTAAGTTCCCAAGAAAAGACAACTGTGAGTGAAGGCTATCGTGCCGACTTATCTCCCAGCTTTAAAAAATGTATGTGCTATGCCAACAGATCCACTTCTACATTAAAAGCAAATAGTTCTCATACACATTTACACCCATCAACGAAGAAAAAGTCATCTTCCTAAAGCTACCTACTTTTCCTAAAATTATGGGTAGCCTATGCAAGTTTAAAATATCTGCATAAAAGCTTTAAAGCTAGAATTAATTCTGTTTGTTTTAAAGTATCTGTCCGATTTCTTTCCTCTTAACAGGAAAATTAGTTCTTAGGGCCTGGAACACTGCAAATTTGAAGTTTAGAAAGATCAATTGCTTCTCTTTATTTCACGCTCTCACATGCAAAACGGCTGGCTCAGTTTGTGTAACACTTGCCCCTAAACCTCATTGTAAAGCATGATGTGACTGCTCAAAAATTATGAGTCACGGTAAAGAAGAGGTTATCCAGCTTTTCTCTTCTAAACTAAATAAAAGCATTTATTGCCCACCCTAGGAGACAAAAATCAAATCAGTCTTCCTGAAAGTCGGTGAATCAGTTCTACAACCTCCCACAACATCCTTCTCAAATAATGAGCAAAAAGATTCGGCACAGCCTTCACCAAAGGAGTTGAAAAAAACATCCCGCTGTGTTTCCATAATTCACCGATGAGTTTATCAGAGTTAATAATTTTCTTGTCAACAGAAAGATCCAACTTAACTCTCTTCCAGTTCAGTTTTATATTTAAATGATACCTTGCAGTTTAAAGAATAAACCTTAATCAAGTAAAAAAAACAAGGCAACCCTTGGCATCCTGCTATGTCTATGTCATAGACAAAGAGAGCTGTCACAAATTTCACCCCCTTGTGTCCCAAACTACCTCAGACTCATGTATAGGGACACAGTCCACAGCCAAGGAATTAGTGGGCCTCTTATCCCATCGGGCTGGGCGGAACGGGAAAGGCAGAAGAGGAAAGGTCCAAGCTTACTATTTCTCCCTTACCTTTCTCCTTGTGTTCATTTTTTCTGCCAAAAGCAAAGAAGCTTTAAAAATATTTTCACCATAGTGGTCTACTGCTCACAGGGACTCAAAAGAAAGTTAAGAGTCCATGATTATCTTTAAAATAGATAAATAAATACCATGTGCTAGACTAGGTGAGCGCCTGTTTTCCATTCAAAGGCTAACCACCCACTTCAACCCTTCCATCAGCCCCCTGACCCCCGACCCCCACCGGGCCAGAACCGGTAGGCGCACCCTGATCTGACAAATGACACGACAGCGCCCCCAAGAAAGCAGTCCACAAGGTGGCCAACCGTGGGCCCCTCTTCTCACTACGTGGCCACAAGGGCTCCTCCTTGTGAAGAGAGGACTTACAGTAAGTAGCAGGGGCACTTTTCCAACTGCCCCCACCAGAGCTAACCTACACGTTCTTCCATCGGCTCCACTTGCCACACACCTAGCCCCTCCCAAAGCCAAAAAGGCATAAAGAAGCACATCTTGCTAAGGGGTGCACAGACTAAACCTAGACAAAGCACAGATGCTCAGAGACACAATTCAAAGTTAAGGTGGCTTGATGTTGAGAAGCTGAGAGTGGTCCTCAGGGAAGGAGCTTGGCGGGGCCCCTCGCTGCTCACCTGCCTCTCTAACAGATCACTGCAAAACAAACACTGAACACTATTTTTACTTTTTTACTTGTTTCATAAAAGCACAATCTTCTTTGGATTTCTTTGGGTTAGGGAAAACAGGGATGAATGTGGGCATCTCCTAAGCATGAAGAGGAATAAAGCAAGGGGGTGCCTGTATCGCGGGGTTAGGCAGATGTCAGGTGGCAATGGCAGCTCCCTAGCATTTTGCACGTATGTGTTCCTGGGGTAAGTATCACATTCAGTTTTGAAAAGCTTATCTATCTGAGGCTCAGATCCAGATTTCTCCCTCCAACCAGAAAAAGTAATAGTAGTATATTCATGTGTATGTGTGTGTACGCATGTGTACATGTCCAGAAGAAAGTTGTTAAATATTAAGATTTGAAAAATGAAAATACTGGGGAAGTCCAGTGGGTCAATCAACATGGCCCTCAGGCCCATGTTAAGAAATGTCTTAGGTCCAAATGGCACTTTATAAGTACATTTTTTTCTAAGCACATATTTTATAGGCACATCTGTTTCACTTACAAGAAGCCTCAATCATCCTAAAACTACCAAGATGTGCCATGATTTGCTACAAAATGTAAACAGAACCCTGTACCCAAGTACTCGGTTTCTTCAGGCAGCTTGCACTAAGAGTGAGTGGATATGTTATCCCAGCATTCACACATGTGGGAGAGAACCCAGAGATATCTTATGACCCCCAAGATTCTTAAAGCCTCTGAGCCAAAGTAAGCAAGCCAAGTGTGCTAATCGTCAGACACAGGAGAAGGCTGAGCCCTTCACTCAGAGCTTCAAAAGATATTCTAAAGCTCACTTTACTGTAAGCAGGATTTTCACGATATGAATTTCACTAAAGCACAAACTGAATAGGATCGTGCCAGTATAATCCTCACGTATTTCTGCCAGCTGGGATCCTGGATGTGGAGATGTGCCTGCCTCACCATGGGCCTGAAACCACCAATCTGTTTTCCACAGGTCACTGCACAGCCATCAGATGGAGACACAACGTGGTCACTGCCCCAGCGAATAGAACCAAACCACTGACGTGGGGGGCAAAGGCTACAGCTCCCATTTCCAATCTCCTGAGCCATCCCGGTCCCTCTGCGGTGGAATATCAATAGAGAGACTAACTGAATTGTTGGCTTAATTGTGCTGTGCAAGCCGAATAATTGCCCGCTTTCCAGAAAGGCTTTGTAACCAATGAGATGGCATTGGATCTGCCAAAATCTTTACCTTGACGCCAACATCCTTTCTTTCTACAGTCTCTCTCCTATCACAAATAATGGCAACCCTGGTATTATTTCCAGAGGAGGCAAAACCATGGCAGAAATGTCAAAAATCACGTCTTTCAAAACAGAAAAATCTCCATTAAGCTGCACCCACTGAGAACTGCTATCTGCATATATGCCAATGTAAAACCTTCCATCACAAACTCTGATTTAATCTATCACACACCGCAACAACCAACAAATGGCAGAATAATCTACCTTTCAAATGAGCAAAATTGGTCCCTCACACGTGATGACCACATGTTAAGAGGTAAGAGAAATGTGAATAAAATAAGGGGTTTGGGGTTGGGAGCCTATTTTTTAAATATCAAATATTGTGCAAGAAGACTAGGGAGATGGAAAATGGAATACTATTTATTTGTCAGAGTCTTTAGGATGATAAAAATCCGTTAGTACCAAGACAGAAAATACTGAAATGAGATATGTTAGGTGAAAAAGAAAATGCTTATGGGTAGCAACAAGAAAATTTTCGCCAAAGAAAACTCCATATTACTTAAGTCAAGAGAAGAAGGCTATGGGAGACGTCTTTATAATTCTTTCCCTCCCACTTGCCCGAAGCATTAAAAATCACAGTGCGCGTTCTCAGAACAAAACACTTGCTTCTGGTAAAGAAACTGTTTGTAGCGCTTCACACTTATTTTGTTTCTACTTCCTTATTTTTCAACAGGTAAGGCTTCAAAAACATGGTCCAAAATGGAAACTTCTCTCTCCTACCCCCATCTCCTGCCATCTGTCCCTTACCCCAGACCACTGTTCCTAGTTTCTTATGTTTCTTTCCAGACCAGAGATCTAAATATTCTTTAAAGTCAATTTATTTTCCCATAATTTGCCTTCTACATGATCTTGTCCATTACTACTTTTTCTTTTAATTTCTTGCAATGGTTTCTCATTATAATGATCAGGGTTTTTTCTCCTCAATAGCTCTATGTTTATACAGTTTGAGATTCTTCAGCTGGCCGTTCCTTCTCAGATGCCTTACTCCCCCTTGATACAGTCTAATCCACACGTCTCACTCCCAGGGTTAGAGCTTCAGAGGGACAATATGCTTCAGGATCCGACAAGAAAGCAAAGACACTATTTTTTTATATAAATATCCTTCAAAAAAAACCCAAAGAGTTTTAAAACAAGTGGAAAATATAATGTGTAGCTGCCACCAAACCAAAGTTCTAAGAGTTTTTGAGTCTTGACAGGAAATGTTATCCTGATGCAAGAACCAGCTGGCTTGTATTTTGGAACATCAACCTCCTCTGCTTTTTCAGGTTTAGGTTAGCCCACAGCAGTATTGGCCTGAGCACCTTTGAATGTGTCTGGGAGTGGGAAATAGGTGATGGTGTTGGGAGGGGAGCTAGGAGGGTGCCATGCACATTGAGACCCCCGCAAGGAGTCCTTGCTATGACAATACCCACAAGGAAGGTACTATGCAAATTTCAAACCCAACAGATTCCAGTCCTGGTTTTCTCATGAACTCCATGTACTTTCAGCCTAATCACCTTTAATTCAGTCTCATTTATAAAATGAGGATTTTGATAAGCTCTAAAATCCTTTTTACTTCTGACCTTCTCATTCTAAGATGCAATTTCTCTCCATATAGACTGGTATGTCTATTACAAGGGCATAAAATTCCATTGATTTCTCACAAACGTATTTGCTCTGAAATAACAAATTTGATATACTTTAAATGGTTTAAGATCCCCATCAGGAAAGAGAAATGACTATAGTGGACACTTGTCATTTTGAAGATGTCCATCACCCATTCCCTTTCCTGGGCAGCACCCTGGTTTCTTTTAGGAGAAGTATCCGTGTACAGTTTGGGGGGGGGGGTAAGTCCAAGTGTTTGCCTCCCTAACTACAAAAGCTTAAAAGGAAACTGGAAGCTCCTTCTGCCAGATTCTCCTCTCATCAATCAGTACATCCATTGGATGGACATGCGACCCATCAAAGTTTCTCCCCCAGGACGCTGAATCTTTAACAGAACAACACAGGAACAAAAGAAACAGAGTTCATTCTTTCCAGAAGTGGTGCCCAGGGAAGACTAATGAACAATGCCTCCTATGAAGTTTTCTGTTCTTCAGCTTGTCTTTCAATCCTTCAAATAACCCCATAACCTTCCCATAAATTCTCTTTCTACTTTCAGTGGTTTGCTGCATAACAATCCACTCCAAAACTTAACGGCTTTAATATAAGAACCACTTATCTACTCACGATTCTATAGATCGGCAATTAGGGTAGGGCTCAGCTGGGATGGTGTCTATCTGCTCCATGTGGTGTCTGCTACGTTCACATAAGCATCTGCAGTGAGTAGGCAGATCTGCTGGGGGCTGGCTGAGCTCAGATTGCCTCACTCACTTGCTGCTGGCTGGAGCTGTCAGCCGGAACCCCTAGGTTCTCCAAGTGGCCCCTCATCCTCCAATAAGTCATGTTGGGCTTCCTCAAATAATGGAGAAATGTTCTGAGAGAACAAAAGCAGAAGTTGCAACTTCCCTTCCACCTCATTCTATTGGTCAAAGGTAATTTAAAACCAGCCCAGATTCAAGGGATGGGAAATAGCCTTCATCTGTTAATGGGAGGAGTGGCAAAGAAACCTTACCAAGAAAAGGGGCTACAGGGAGGCATGGTCCACTGGAGGCCATTACTGTAGTAACTTACCAAGCTGGAGTTAGTGTCTGTTGCTTGCAACTTAAGAATAATAACTAATCTACCAACCACTGAAATGTAACTGGAACACATTAGATTTTGGGGGCCTGAACATTTAGGACATTTTCTCTGTTTATACCTTTCATATTAATAAGATTCTTTAGAGAGAATGTGGGTGTCCTCGTAGTGGAGCTACAAGAAGCAATGAAATTACCATGGTTCAAAGCCTGCCTATTATTTAGCTATGTAATTTCCAACTTGAATGAATGAATGAATGAATGAAAAGGAAGGAAGGAAGGAAAGAAGGGAGGGAGGGCATCCTAGACCGAGAAGGCTAAAGGCAAAAAGAACTTTAGGGCTCATCAAAGCCGAAGTCCTCATTTTATAAATGAGGAGACTGAATTAAAGATGACTAGGCCAAGGGTACATGGAGTTCAAGACAAAACCAGGACTAGAACTTGGGTCTTTTCTTTTCCTGACTTACAAAATTGTTGTATATATTAAATAGTGTGACTATGAACTTTGCACTGTAATACAGGACCTTAAACGTCACCATGCGAGCTGGGACTTCAAAATTGTCTTAATGGGAAACATTACAATTGTACTGTGTCCCTAAAAATTATTGTCAAAACATTAAAAATTCTCTCACTTTCAGTTATAAATGCATAGGAAAATGAACAAAAGAATAAAACTAATGTTTACTAAACACACTATTATTTAAAGTACTCAAGTTATTGAAAATAAAGTATTTTATTATTTCTAAGAAACTTTATCAAGATTACTTTGAGTGCCTGCCTTGCCATCACATAACTCACAGCATGCAGTCAGCACATTTCTATGCTTTGGCAAATTGTTACACTGCTTTCTA
The DNA here is from genome assembly GCA_007922815.1 of Macrotus californicus. Lineage (NCBI taxonomy): Eukaryota > Metazoa > Chordata > Mammalia > Chiroptera > Phyllostomidae > Macrotus > Macrotus californicus. Next base: position 77,207 of record VMDR010002801.1, read on the forward strand.
AGTTTGCATCTGCTTCCAACATTTTATCCCTTGTATCTTCAATGCCATGTCCGGTATCTCCAAGAGTTCCTTTATATGAGTTTCTGCTCATCTCTCTCCCTCTGGGACATTGTCATCCTTCCATTAGAACCACTTTCTTCGTCTGTGGCAATGCATTTGCCTGCCCTGAGCTCCTCTGACTGCAAGCCTCATAGAAGGCAACAGGGTCCGCATTCCCACAACCAGCTATTTCTCCTCTACCTCATCTGTGTCTGATTCAAACTTCACTGCCAAAAAGCACTATCACTTTTGTTTCTTCCTTGCACTTCCATTTTTGTTGACCAATTCTGTCTTTTGATCATCCACACTTGCGAAATGTGTCATGGGTTTATCACTGGTAAACAAGGAGGCGACACACATACACACATTGCTGTCTCTTTGTGAACTGAATAACAGACGCACAGCGACCAATGCCTGAAAGACCTGGAAAGACGTGACATGATGGGGTGCTGATGATGGTGTGCATCTGTCCCCTATGCAGTGACTTGTGAACTAAAGAGCTAGCAGTGAAGTTTGTACTCCATGCCACCTCTCAGTTAATATATTTGGTGACGGAAATGTGAACCATGTTGTTGGGAGACTGGTGTTATTTAAGCTGTGGTAACTGACATGTCTGCATACTAGAACTACACAAAGCAAGGACTGTCAGTATTAAGGGCCATGTCATTTGATTATCGCCACAGTTGTTATCAAAGAGGGAAAGCCGAGACCTCATTATTACTGTAGAAGGAGCTCCATTTAACTTGAACATACACTAGGCTCCAACGGTCCTCATCTTGGCCCCTGCGAGGCCTGCAGATTGAAGCTGAATGGAGGTAGCCAGGATGGGAAGAGAAAGGACTGAAAAAACACCACCTGCATTTTAACCCTTTCACATGGGCGTGGAGGAGAATTCCTGGAGAAGAAGACAGAGCATACCAAATCCAAAGTTCATCCAAAATGACGAAAGGTATTGTCCACATTGAGTATATATTTTTGATTACTCTTTACTTCCAAGGCCAGAAGGAAGATGTTTCAATATAGCTTTTCATGAATGTGGCTGGTGATCTCTCAATATCCATTTTCCCTTCTTTTTCAGTTGTAGGACCCCAATTTTTTTGGCTAGTTATGCTGCCACCCATATTCCCCAACTTCTGGGTTTGTCTACATGGTTTAATACTGACACGTGAAATATAAATAAAATGACTGTGGGAATTTGGGGAAACTCTTAAAAGGAGCTTATTTGATTAGGAGAAGCAACTTTTTATCCTTCCCACTATCTAGAATAACAAAATATTAGAAAGCATCATCTTAGACTGTCAGGATGTGTTGAGAATGGAGGCCAGGCATTGGGATGGTGGAACCTAAAAACAGAAAGAGCCCAAAGTCCTTCACAGCTTGATGAAAACATGATACCAGCTCTGGGCTGTCTCTTACCACCCTGTTTTATGTGTATGTAATCCACCCTTTTCTATTCTTTCTTACCCACATCTGCGTGCAGTTCCTAACTGATGAAATGAATACGCTTATCTAGTCAATGGGTTATTTCAGTGGCCCAAGTGACACTGATAGACTCTTACATCATTGTACACAACCAAGGTCCCAAATGAGGCAGAAACACATAGATAAAGCAATACCACCTTCCACATGTTGTTGGATATTTAGGGGAACAAAAACTTATGGTTGCTTGCAAAGTCCTAATACAGATTCAAATAATTAAAACTCAAACACAGACCTAGCTTAAGAACTCTTTGGAGAGAGAAGGGAAGAAAGGAAGAAAGGAAGAAAGAGAGAGACAAAGAGAGAGAGAGAGAGAGAGAGAGAGAGAGAGAAAGAAAGAGAGAGAGAGAAAGAAAGAAAGAAAGAAAGAAAGAAAGAAAGAAAGAAAGAAAGAAAGAAAGAAAGAAAGAAAGAAAGAAAGGAAAAAAGAAAGAAAGAAAGAAAGAAAGAAGAGAGGGCAGGAAAACAAGTAACAGCAAGCTTCTTATAAATCAGAAACTGTGGCTGGGAAATAAAAATAAAAAAATAAGGCTGCATTCATATTAGTGCCTAGAGGAAAATACAGGAGCTGCTAGCTCAGTGCTGGCCTCCTGTTTAGATGTTTGTTTGTTTTTTTAAAGAAGTAAACTGAGGTGAGAGCAATCAAGGTGGTCTGGACATATCATTCTGTGGAAGACAGGAGAAGCAGCTGAGGTTACGTAGTTGGAAGAAAGAAGACACACGTAGAGTTATAATTGGTATTTCAAATATCTGAAGTGCTATCTTGTGGAATAGGGCTTTGCTTTAATCTGTATGGTTTCAAGAAGAATTAAGACCAGTGAGTGAAACAAAAATAAAACATACTTCAACTCAATAAAAGGAAAAACCTTCTGAGAATTAGAACTTTGTAACATTGGCATGCACTAGTTGGTAAGGTAGTGAGTTATCTGACATGGTGGTGGATTTTTTTAAAGTGAGGACCATAATGAAATTCAGAACAGGAAATGAAAACATTGTTGAACCTCAAAATCCTTGAAAACCTGAGTTTTATTCTGGGGTTACTATCATGAAGGATATTGAGGAAGGGAGCTCTGCATTGGATGGGAAATTGGACCAGGTGGCCCCTCCGACTCTACCATTCTATCAACACAGTATGATCCTACCGCACGTGAGTGGTTAATATGGAATGATCCACGTATTGAACAAATGTTCCCTGAGGAAAATGATGACGAGCGTATTGGCCAGACTGTTCAGTGGATGAAACCAACTCAATAGTTTGAGGGGAAATATAAGAAATTCAGTGCCAAGGCCAAATCTCACTTCAAGCATGAACGCTCAAATAATGTAGTCAGAAGTCCTTCCTGATCTCTTGGGGCAGTTTTCTCAGAGCTGGCTTCAGTCTCGGTCAGATTCCGTGCAGAAGCCTAGTCTGGCCTTCGTCCGCCTCAGGCTTTATTCTCTAGCCTCGCAACTGTCACTGACTTGGACTAACCTGGTTTCAGACACAAGCCCATTGTTTACTCCGTTACTATGGACTTTGGCCAGGTTTGGGTCTCATTAACTGGGAATAGGACAGGGGCAGTTTCTACAGGGAAAAGGAGGCTTCTGCAGTGAGGGAAACTGTAAAGACAAAAATAATAAATGTCCACGACAATGACAAAAATAAATGTGATAGATTCTTACGTAGCAACTGCAGTGGAATTCTGGGCCTATCCTGAATTTCAAATGAAAAATAAAAGCTCTGTGGTATCTTAAAATCCATGAGAACATGAAGTGAATTTCATTCTATGCTTTAATCTAAAATTCTAATACTCAGGCAAATAACAATTTTAACACGTCTGTCTTTTCAACAATTCCCCTTTATTTCTTAAGGTACCTCTGTTCACAGACAGCCTCATCAGACGAAAAGCATAAAATGTTTACTGAAGTGGATGAAGGCACGGCAGGTACAGAAAAATTCTTCATTAATAGCTGAAAAAATCTTTCTCTGTATTTAATATTTAGGTGACATATTTCTATTTCAAGAGAAGTAAACATTACAGTCATGAATAGCAAACAGAAATACAAACTCATCCATTTGCAAAATAAACTCATTTTCTTTTCATATCAATGCAAAAAATGACCCAATGCCACATGTTCCATTTGCCATGATTCTAAGACAGCAAAGCTATACAATTTCTAGATCATTAACTCGTCTTCCTATTTTTCCACATCTTACAATTCTGCTAGGTAAGCGTTCATTCATTCACTTTGATAATGCTACCTTTTTTATAAGTATTTCATTTGCTCAATTACTCCATGCCAAACTACAACAGCCAGGGGTAGGGGTGTGAGAAGAAAAGGACTCACCCCACAGTTTCTCTAAAAAAAAAAAAAAACAAGAACTTAAGACTACATTTCCAATGGTTTCAAACAAAAAGGGATTTTGCCTTCTACTAGTCTCAAGTTTGAAAAGGCATCCATACCCCCTCACTTTAAATCACTGGAGCCAGGTTGAATGCCACAGTATTCAAGATAGCACAATGTACAACACGGCAGCATGTCAGCTCTGTAAGGAGTGGGTGGCAAGATACAGAAGAGGACAGTGAGTGTCCCTACAGTCACATGGGAATTGTGGAAGGGTCCCCTGGAAGACGAGAGGAGTATTCATGAGATTTTAGGTTATCTGCATAAAATCCAAGAAGTAGAATTCTGCAAATCTCAAAATTAGGCCTGAAAAATATAATTCAAGGTCACTGCAATGACATAGGAGAGAGATACCCTGAGGTTAAACCAGCCATGTATCACCCCTGTGTTTTCCATTTTTATTACACTGCTTAGCTATCCATAGATTTCTTTTGACCAGCTTAATCCATTCCAAATGTTGCTCAGGGTTAAAGCCATTATGAAAAAATATGTACTCAACTTCTGAGACAAGCTGTAAAGTTCACACTAAATAGACTCGTCTATGTGACTTAGAATATAAAGTCATCAGTAGATGCTTACCCAAGAAATCAAGCAGGAACTGGTACACAAACTGAATATTTAAACATGTTAACAGGAGGTAGGAGCAAAGCAATAATAGGAGACAAAAGAATGCAGCCACTCATGACTAGTGCATGCTCACACAATCAAAATTTACTACTTTTTGGCCCTGGCTGGTGTGGCTCAGTGGACTGAGTGCCGGCCTGCAAACAAAAGGGTCACCACTTCGATTCTCAGTCAGGGCACATGCCTGGGTTGCAGGCCAGGTCCCCAGTTGGGGGTACGCAAGAGGCAACCACACATTGATGTTTCTTTGTTTCTTTCTCCCTGCCTTCCCCTCTCTCTAAAAATAAATAAATAAATATTTTTAAAAAAATTCACTACTTTTTTGGAGATAAACTCAGATGTTTACAAAATGAACAGACATAGTAACACCTACAAAAAACTACCATGATTTATCAAGCATGAATAAATCATTTAATAATAAATTCAGCATGGAGGACCTCACTGAATCCCGCTAAAGGTAGTCACTGATAACATCTTCATTTTACAGAAGAAAGGGGATCTCAGAGAATTCTGTGTAATTTCTCTAAAGCCACACAGCTAGCCAGGCAGAGCCGGGATTTTAACTCAGCCAGTCCGATTCACAATTCTGTGCTCTTACCCACCAGTGCTTTTTCCTTAAGCACTTTGCATGAACTTGCACACTCAATTTGATTCTCATAAGAACCCCCCCCAATAAAGTAGGGATTATTTTCTCCATTTTTATAATAAAGAAATCAAGAAGATAAATCATCTGTTCTAGGTCATACTGCTGGTCAGTGGCAGAGCCAAGACTGGAGCCCACTACCATAAATAATATGTCACAGACTGCTCCTTGCCCACCAGAATCTATTCTCTTCTTCCTGGGCATAAGTCTTTTTAGCCAAAAACTACACTTCTAAGCTTCCTTTGCAGGTAGGTGTGGTCATTTCATTAAGTTTTTGTCCAAGGAATGTGGAGTGGAAGTGGCATGTGCAACTTCTCAGTCAAAAAGATCTCTCTGGGCCCAGACTTCCTCTTTCTCTTTTTCAAGAACTGGAACTCAGAATGGTAGGGGTCAAGCCTCAGTCATATAGACAAGGCCTGTATCCTAAGAGATGAGAGATTTTAAAACGTGGAGGAGTCTAAGTTCCTGAATGACTGCATGGAGCAGAGCTCCCCATGTATCTGCACCACCTTAGAACTGTTATGTGAATGAGAAAGTTCTACATTATTTAAACCACTGTACTTTTAAAGTATCTCTGATATAGAAGCTTAGCTGAACTCTAACTAAGAAAGCCAACAAGTACCATCACCTGAGCAAGGAAAAGATGCTACAGACTTAGATAAGAAGGCAGGCATGAGGGTGTGAAGGAATCATTGGAAGCCATATTCTAATGACTATAGCCTTTCTACAAAATGGTAATACATACTT
>VMDR010002802.1:0-83098 GCA_007922815.1 Macrotus californicus
TGTTAGTTTGTTCTTTATTTCCAAGTCTCTGGTTCTATTTTGTTCATTTGTTTCTTTTGTTGATTAGGCTCCACTTACAGGTGAGATCATACGGTATTTGTCCCTCACCGCCTGGCTTATTTCACTTAGCATAATGCTCTCCAGTTCCATCCATGCTGTTGTGAAGAGTAGGATCTCCTTCTTTCTCTCTGCTGCGTAGTATTTCTTTATGCAAAGGGTAGGAGCTCCTGTTCTGCCATTTGAAAAGAACTGAAAAAGTTTTAATTTTAAAAATATTAAAAATTTAGTAAAATAAGTCAAGCACAAATTAAACTGTGCACTTACTAAACAAAAATGAGACTCCTGACAGTTCGCACAACTTTACCATTTAAAGTTGTGGACAAGAATAAACCCCAGCGGTTACCTAGGACAACTGGGAGAACTCAAGCTTTCCATCCCTGCAATCACCGCACGTTGTGCCTTTCAAATCTGCTCCCCCCATGCCACCACACGGCAGGGGGGCACAAACTGTGCCCAGAAAGAACACAAACCATTCTCTCGTCTGACAAAAGATCTCTTACATGCGCAGGGTAGGTCCGCGTTTCAGGAGCCACCCCTTTAAATGAACTTCCGTGTACAACGCGTCTATTAAAGGGTAAATAATGAAACTGGCCTCATGTCCTTTACTTATCCTCAGACTTATTTTCTCTGTAATACCACAACAATGGTCTATACAATACTTGAAGCCCAAGGAAGATTGTTCACGGAGGAGTATCTTATCACTGACCCTGTGTACAATGGTCAGTGTACAATGGCAAGAAAAGCAGACCTAATTTCAGTCAAATTTATTGTTGTTTTAAACTTAGTTGCACCCGCTTATGGCCTGCACTGGAGAACCCTGCCCATCACCCCATCTTTAGTACACAAGTCAAGATACTCTGATGCCCCAAAGGTATCTTTTGGCGCTGGCTAACAGGAAATGGGACATGCTCTGTATTTTCCTTCATGGACGATGAGAGGCATGTGACTGATTATGTTGCCTTTTTTGGTTTGACACCAAGAAGTTCAGAGCCAAATTTATAGCTCACCTTGTAGGACCGCCGGGCATTTCAACTTCTCCCCTTGTTGTCAACCTCACGTGTACCTTCCCTGTCCTGGCTTTCCTCGCATTTTTTCAATGGCTTCAGATGGCCTCCCCCAGGCTGATTAACATGTGTTTAAATGTCTTCTTTTGACTTAGGTGGCTTCAGGTGGGGCACAAAACCCCCCAGTTCACCACAGTCCCCACTACTCTCGAAGAGCTTCCCTGCAGCCTCTTTCGTATCTACTCTCTGCTTAGCGCCTGAAAGCATTTCATTTTCAAGCCACCTGTGTTTTTCCTTTCTCATAGACCCTCGTAAACCAACGCATGTCCTTTGTCTGGTCTGAGAGGTGCTGGGATCTGAGAAGGGGGGTCATCGTGTATCTGGCCATGGGCCAGTCCCTTTTGCACCCTCCCATTCTACCCCTCAATGACCTAATGGGAAAAGTACTAGCACCGTTTTATAACTGGGGAATTGAGGCTCCCAGGAGTTAAGTGCCACCATCTCAAATCAACAGCTTCTTGGTGGCAGAACCAAGATGGAAACCCAGGCTGGTCTGCAGCCAGCTCTGTCCGCCCCCATGGAGTGAGGGAGTTGACAGAGTGGAGTTTTCCTCAGGGGAGCGGAGGATGTCCCAGGGAAGAGCCAACTTTCTGTCCTCCTGCCCCCACAGCCTCCTGGCTCTCCGCACAGATTCCACGGAGCTGCGCGTCCGGAGGCCAGGCGACGCTGGCCCAGGGCCGCTGCACAGCAAGCCCCTTCTCAGGCCGGTCTTCAGAGGGGTGTGTGCTGGGTTACTGTTCTGCCTTCTTACAATTCTTAGCAATTTTTGAACAAGAGGCCACATCACCACAACCTAGACTGACAAGTGACAGTGGCAAGATGGTGTGGCTACCACCAGGCTCCCATACTATTGGTGTGTAAAGGACACCTTGTCCCCAGCAAAGGCTTCTGGGAGTCATCACCACAGACCCAGCTCCTCTTCCTAGACACTCAGACCCTGTCCTTGGCTTCATCGATACCCTAATCGGCCTGAGCTTTGCTCTGGACAGTTGCCACAGCAACCAGAGGTTGGTCTCTGCAGCTGAATGAATCTGCAAATATTTATTGAGCACTGTGCTAGGAACTGTGGGGGAGAATGGGTGGGTGGCTTTGCCAGTTTTAACGTATTTTTAGCGATAAATACTCTCAAAGAAGTGGGGGAGGGGTATTTATAAGACCTTATTTCTTCTCTGTCCTGGAAGCCGTGAGGAGGACAAAAATACTAGTGCAGTTTTTTTTACTGGCACAGATTTTGGAGCTAGAGAATTTTGGGTTCAAATCTCAGCACTGCCACTACGTGTGATAGCGTGCAAGCCATAACCCTTCTCTAAGCCTCAGTTTCCCCTTTTCAAGGGAAGAACGCTTCCCCCTGCCCACCTCATAAGGCTTTTTAAGGATGAAATGAGCTAATGTGTAACAAAGAGCTTTGTTGACTGTGCAAATGTTAGGTTGTTCTTTCAATAAACATTTATTAAGCATTTACTCTGAGCCAAAGCCTGAGTTAGGCATTAGAGCCTCTCAAATGTAAACGTCCTGGGCTCATTGAGATTCACCCTTTTTTTTCCATCCGAGGTGAAAATTAACCGTTTCAAAGCAAACAATTCAGTGGCATTTAGTGCATTCACAACGCTGTGAACCAACACCTCTATCTAAAGTTCCCAAACACGAAAAGCCTGCACCCATTAAAGGCCTCCCTCCTTTTAGGAGAGACTCTCTCTCTTGCTGTCATCTTGTCCTTCTCGGGAATTGATTTCCTGGGCTTGAAAATATCCTCATGTCCCTCTGATCTCCCGGGACTACAAGCCAACCCCTGGATCCAACCTCCAGCTTCGCAAGATAAAACCCAGGTTCCTTTGCCAGCCCTGGGGAAACCACAGCCCTGAGCCTGCCATTTTTAATTACACCAGGCCTGGATGAGCAGGTAATCGCTGTGTATTTCACTAAATTAGCTCTCATAAAGGAGCGATCATGTTTGCTCATGTGCCCTTCTTTCTTGGAATCAGCTCCCTGTTTGCAGCACTGTCTCTTCCCAGCAGCCTGTGCGCTTGGCAAATGTCTGCCTTGTCAGGCTCGGGGAGAGTCAGGTGTAGGGGGAGGGGCCACGTTTGGGCAAATATTGGACTTGGCCTCACTTGCTGTCCCTATCAGGGACCCGATTGGTGTTATTGATTGACAGATGTGGGGACCAACTGTTTGGAAAGCTGAGCCCCCTCGGATTGGTGTAGGTGTTTCGGCAAACAGCCCTAATACTGCGCAAACAGGCCTGTTGGAAGAAGTGCCTGGCGTGTTAGCAGAGCAAACCAAGCGCTGAGTAAACAGCTTAAAAGAATGTGGCCACCTCCACGTAACCTTAACCGAGGTATTGATCCCGCTGGCGGCAGGAGAGGGGCTGAGCAGGGAACAGAGAGATACAAACCCGGGCGGAATGTAAATGTTATCTTTAAGCTGCGCTGTCAGGCCCCTAATGGGCATCTGTTTGGAATTTGTCTTCTTGCAAATCTTTAATCCAGGTCAGCACCACGCACAGAATTTAATAAAAACTTTTCAGAAAGATCAGGGCTTGGGACCGATTTCATTCTTCAGAAGCCCAACTGGGACTTCTTGTTATAGGTAGCAGCTTTGCATTGAAACTTTCTAGGTGGAAGTTCCAAGCTAGGAAGAGGCAAATCTGAACACGAGACAGAAAGCTATGGGAGAGAAGAAGAAAATCCAGAAGCAAAGATGCTTTCTCTGACCCCTGAGCTGCCCATGCATGAGAGCTGGGCGGGGAAGGAATCCCGGAGTCGGCACCAGGACACCTGGTCTTGCAGCCGCTGCTGCCTCCACCTGGCAGGGCCTCCCGTCATCACCTCCCTGGGCCTCAGCTTCTGCCTCTTCCCTGGGAGAAAGCAGACCCTGCCAGGCATACCCAAAGGCTCATGCTAAGTCAGAGGCGGGTGGGAGTACCCTCTGTAGCCAAAAACACTGCCCCAGTGTAAGGAGATGGGCTGTTTGCTGGGAGACCCTGGGAAATGGCCCTCCAGGGCCCTGGACCCTCTGACATCACCATGTGGCAGTGGAATGGACCATGGCTGTGGGTATCATCTATGCTTCCAGGCAAGTGACTGTCGGGATCTGGGTGTCCTTTTCCAGAAGCTGGACAGAGGAAGGGAATATGTGATGTTTGCGAATTGCTTGAAAAGTCTAAAAACCATGTTTTCTTGCCTTTTAATGTTTCTGTAAAAGAACAGAGGGAAAACTAAATACTTGCTCCTCGGTGTCCCAAGTGAAGTTAGAAGGCTGTGAGCAGATGTCACCCACCATTTCTGCCTGAGAACAGCCACAGGAAGAAGATCTTCTCCCTTGTCTTCCGACCCCTCCTCCAGCCCAGCCCGCTCCCCTGGGTGGTGCTGGCAGAGGCTGGGCACACCTCAGCCATGCACCCGAAACAATGAGTAAGCAAACATGTGCTGCGTCCTGGCCCGTTTTCATGGGAGGCTGTGAGCAGTGTGGGCAACCCCGGAGCATTACTTGGCACTGCACTTTATTTAGAGTAAAGGAAGCTTATAAACCATTTTGGCTATCTCTGACTTTTCACATCTGGCCTCATGGTGATAAGAAGGATCAAAGAAGACTCAGAGTAGGGGCGTTCCTAATTTTAATGGATCTTTAAACAAGCATTTAACTGCACGGTATAGGCAGAGTGGTTAAGAATGTGGGCTTCAGAGTCGAGTGCCTGGGGCTGGATCCCAGCTCTGCCACTTGCTAGCTGTGTGGCCTTGGGCAAGTTACCTTACTTCTCTGAATTTCGACACTCCTCCCAATAAAGTGAAATAATAGCACACCTCTGAAGGGAATGCTATAAGGGTTAAATGGGCTACTGTATCTTGGCCCCTCGGTGCATCCCCTCACCCATAGTAACCCCTCAGGAAATAGTGGGGACTTTAATTGTTATTTCTGTGGCACAGGCAGGACAGACCCCAATGAGAACAAGTTGTCAGCACCGATCTGTCACTGTTGGGGGACACCCCTGTTCCCAGTGAGAAAGCCGCCCAGCCCTGCCTAGAAAACCTCCCATGAGATGAGGGTCGCCCCAGAGATGGTGCACCACGCAGGCAGGGAAATGCACTAAGTCCCTGACAACACGAACTGTGAGAACTTGTCGGACGGTTTCCCCTGCAGACAGGCCACTCCAGAGCTCTGCTCCTGTACCCTTGGCTCCAGGTAGAGACAGGCAGTGAAGACAAAGTGTCCTCTGCTTACAGGTGGGACAGCAGAAGCCTCAAGAAAGGGAGGCACTTTCCCAAGGTCAGAGAGGTCAGTGATGACAATAAGGAAAGTCTTGTAAGACCAAAACCACTGACAGGTTATCTGGAAGAAGCTGAAGCTAACCTGGCAGGTGACCTGATTCATCTCCCATTACCAGAAAGTTATTAATTAATGAGGGCTTCTCCACCACAATTAGAAACAAGTAAGCACTCTGTACCCATGTTGACGCTCTTGCTCTCAACCTAATGATTAACCTGCCCTCCTCAATGAAATGGGCATCTTAGCAAAGGCTGCCTCGAAACCATTTGCTTTGGGAACAAGAGAGTAAATACAAGAACACGCAAACACCAGGTAACCTACAGCACAGGTTAAGTAGAGATGACTCGATTGCCCCAATCCACACGCAACCTCTGGATAAACACGGAAGGTTCCCCCTTGCTCCCTTAAGGAGAGGAGGGCTCTTAGCCAAGGTGGCTGTCCCCCCCACCCCTGGCCTCAGGCTCCCCCACTCCACGGCCCCACAGATGGCAAGCTGAGGTCCCTGTAGGACTGCACTTACCATCTCTCCCTCCTGCCCCTTCCGCTCGCTGCCAGGAACCAAAAAGATGTTGAAAGTAAAAACGGGCAAGTTGTTAAATACAACCACTGCTGTTTTCAATGGTCAACTCATGCCTTCACTGGCCTGGAGGTAAGAAAAGAAGGCACGTGCACACCACTCCCCTTGTCTGACCCTCCTCAGGCTCCAGGGCTTACTCTCACTGCTGCTGGGCAAAGCCCTCCTTCCTTTGAAGAGAAGAGGCCGGCCACTCTGCAGACTTGGAGGAGCTTCTGTTTGGGGGCCGGAGTGGGTGCCACCACCACTGGACCAGGTGCCCTGCAGGTGGAAGCCTGGGAAGCAAGGGTCCAGCGAGCTTGCACTTGGAAAGGGATTTTTGAGCACCTTGGCCCAGAGCACATTACAGGCCCACGATGGGGGAGAGGGGGGAGGAGCTGACAAAGCCCTCATAAATATCTTCCTTGCCAAACGGACAGACAGACCACCTCCTCTGAAAGCCTGCACCTAGAGGTAATAAAACGCTCGGGCCTGATTCCGCAGCTGTTACTTGGTAGCACATGGCACGTTCCTGCCACCGCTGAAAACCCGGGGCCTGGAAAAAGAAGTTCCCTCCTGAATTCCTAGTTTCTTGTTCTACGGCTTTCCTCATAATTACCAACTGTTTACAGGAAAGACAATTAGACTGAGTCCCCTGATAGAAGGGGTTAATTATTACAAGCCAGGGCGAGAGGGAGTGATTGTGTGCAGGGTCCATCTACGGGGACCACAGTCGCCAGCACCATTTTTGAAACCACCCAGGTTGGAGCAGGCTTTTGACGTGAGAAGCGCCAGCGAATTACGATCATGTGAACCGCACCGCAGCAGCCTCGCCGATGGATCCTCGAAAAGGCTGAGTGATGCCGAGCGCGCTGGATTAGGGATCAGCCCTGGATAAAACGCCTCTTCACTTGCCGGCGCCCCTATTTGGCCGTTGCTCTAAAATCACTGTCCTCTCTCAAAACACAGGACCTTCCATACAGACTTTAAATGTGTGCAGAACTTTGCACTTTGAAATAAGTAAACAAATCTGCAAACCAGGACCGGCCTCAAGGTTGTGCGACCTGCGCAGTTACTCTGGGCCCCTCACCCACGTGGTTTAACGCTCTGCTCTCTGTCGCTTTCCTGTGAACGGGGCCCAGCGCTTTCGTTTTGCACAGGGCCCACAGGTCACGTCGCAGGCCTTCCACCAAACTCTTAAAGATGAAAAGTGACGCTGATGGTGAGACACAGGAATCCGTGCGACACGGGCCGAGCCCCTTCGCCCCTGTAAGAGTCACAGTGCCCCACTTCTTTAAAATTCTGAACAAGACAAGTCTGAGCTGCAGAATCTCTTCTTTGCTTTTCTTTTTTAAGGAAAGGATTTTGATTAAATTACAGATCCTTTGTGAGTAGGTCTGACCCTCTTCTCTAAGCTGACCCTTCTCCTCACGACCAGGCTCTACCAGAAAAGCACCTTTCTAACCTCACGTCTGCCACTGGGGGGGGTGGGGGGTGGGGGGTGTACAGAGCAAGGGAGGGGGTGGAGTGTGGACCAGGGGGCAAAATCAGCCTTTCCCAGACTGCTTCTCAGTGGTTCAAAACGAGAATGTTTGCTGAGAGAGTCTCTGTGGTAAAAACCAGGTTTGGAAACTCTGGATTAAGTAAAGTTAATGTTCTGAACTTAGGACTTCTCAGAACCTCTAAAGAGTTCCCGGGAATTGTGACTGTCCGAGCCTCGGCTAACCCCACTTTCCCAGCGCATTCAACTGCGTTGTTCTAACAACCCACCCACGCAGGAGGGTGTTTGTGCCTTGATTTCCGAGCTGCAGAGTCTTTTTTTTTTTGAGAAAAGGATTTTTTTGGAGGGCCTTCAGTGCCCCGCCCCCGCACCTGCGAGGGTCATTCCAAAGCTCCGGAAGTGCCGTAACAAAACCTGCTCATGTGTTTGTGTAATGTTTGCAAAAGTAAGATATTACTGGATTTACATTGTTCTTCCTAAAGAGAGCCCCTAAAATTGCATGAACCTTGGACCCCACAAAATCTGCATCCTCCTCGGCACCCATTTCCACCTCTGGAGGCCCCACCCACACACCGCGCCAAACATGCCTCCCCTGTTTAATGTAATTTATAAGTAACTCTAGGAGTTAAGACAACGGTGGCATAATGTCATTTGCTTAGCAGATTTTTAATTAAACACGCTCTCGTATTGGTTTTGCTTTCTCTTTGCAAAGACTGTTAATTTTGGAAGTAACATTTTTTTTAAATTTCCATGTCACAGTCATCTTCTCAGCCCCGGGGAAGCTTGGAGGCCCCGGCACCAGGGCTTCAGCGCATCACGGACAAACGGCACTGCGCTCACCAGCCTTCGGTTTGAGAAACGCTCTGCTAGGTATTTTCAGAGTCATTTCCCATTCCCAGGAACTGTCTGGCTGATGTCTAATTCAGACTAAAGGGAGATTGGAGTGATGGGGAGAGAATGAGTCTGGACTATAGAAATTGAAGTTTTTTTGTTGTCAGGAAACAGCAGGTTTCCTTGAACGAGGTTAATAAGGTGTGATCTAATAAGACCTCAGGGGCTGCTTGAAGTTAGGGTATTATTGTTGTGCAGTTAGCTTACCAACTCTGAATATGTAAATAAAGGCTTTTAAAGCCCTTGAAAACAGCTCTTGCTCTTAAGTAATTGAACTATTCCCCCTTGATGCTCTTCATTCCCTCCTGCTTGGACACTGCTTCCTTTAATTAATCATTAATGTGCGAAGCAGTGTGCCCAGGGGTTGAGATGTGAGTAAGAGCCAGTCCCTGCCCTCCAACAGCCTATCGTCTAAGGAAGAGGTAGCACCCTTTTTTTCTGTAAAAGACCAGATAGTAAATACTTCTGGCTTTGCAGACCGTCTCCATTCTAAAATGAACTCAGCCTTTCTAGCACAAAAGCAGCCAGACACAATGTACAAATAAAAGTGTAACCATGTTGCAATAAACCGCTTTTTGCAAAAGCTACATGGGCTATAGTGTGCTGAGCCCTGGACTAATGAGAGAAACACGTGTAAAGAGTTTGCTATCCAAAAGTAGAATCCTAATTCTGTGCAACTACAGAAGTGCCCGCCGAGTGTCTGCACTGCCCACGAAGAGGGAAGAGGCAAGTGATTACCAGGGGAAGGATAGACACTTCCTGGAAGAGGTATCTGAACTTAGGGAGCCATTGCCTTTTAGTTTGGGCCTTAGATCATTCCCCAGTTGCTTTGTTCTTACCTGATTTGGTCCCCAGCAAGGCTGGAGCTTCTGACACCTGGTGTTGCCTTGTACCATTCATGGAGCTTAGCTAAAATGCACGCATATGTCCTGCCTACAAATTCTGAGTCAGCCTCCCATCAAATAGGGTTCATTTAAGAGCAAAACCCAAAATGCCAGGCTCTCTCCCCTAAGCATCAGATAACCATTTCTTGTTTGGGGAACCAGGGTGCCTTTGGGTGTAATTAGACAATGTAATCTCCTCCTGCACCACCCAGGCTGGGCTGTAACTCCTTCATTGTTCTTCCAGACACTTTCTCTTTGCATTTTCAATATTCAGATCCATGTGATTTATTGTGACTTGTTTGCTCAAGGCAGGGCAAACACAAGAACAAAGGAGACTGTGCACGTTGCCCGGCCTTTGCTATCTATGAGCTGAGGGGCCTTCAGTGCCCCATCCGCTTGAAAGGATGTGGGTCAAGGTTGCTTGAGATGCCGGCTATAAAGATTAGACAGGAGACAGGTGCATTCTGAAAGGCGCTCCTGATAGTGTATCTTTAAGTTCACCAGGAGCTGGGAAAATGATGGTACCCTGGTAATAACAGCAGGTACATGAATTACTCGACCAGTAAAATGGATAGAGCTGATCATGGCAAGCCCGAGAAATTGTGGAAACAGAGATCTCACCAAGAGATGGCCTGTGGGGTTTAGCCTCTGCGTCAGCTCTATCAGTCCCTCTCCGAATTCGTATCTAATCCACCTGTGAGTGCAACGCGCCGGCTGTGCCACCCAGACCAGCACCACCCCTGAGCCCCTTCTCCAGAGAAGCTCTGGAGCCCCCACTGCCTGTTCATGCCCGGTGTACATCCAGGGGGAGACAACACTCACGAACCCTCCTCTCTGGGAAGCTAGAAGAGGTCAAACCAGAGAATGCTGCATCCAAAATGTAACTCTCCTCACTGTGGCAAATGCAGTTAGCACCTGCAAGCACCCTGCTCCTTACTCCCTAACCAAATAGCGCCCAGCTTCAGTTTCTCATCTGCAAATGAGGAACTATCTGAAGAGCAGCCCTCCAGTTGTGGTGAGATGCAAATGAGCACCCAGCACAGCTCCCACTAAAGGGGAGTCCCTCCCTCATCCAGCTCTGCCTAGAGAAAACCCTCCTGCTTCCTGTTCACCTGCCCGGGAGCTACCCACCCTTCAAGCTCTGGCTCCAGGCTGCCTCTTCCAGGAAGCCTTCTTCCATCATTCTAGCCCTCCCAGTCCCCTTCTCAGAACCCCTTCTCCGTCTTCAGGCAGGCTCATACAACAATAAGTTTAATAACACCCTGTCCAATCCTACAGCCTCGTCACTCCACATGTGTTCATTATCGCCCCAGAGTGTGAGCTCATTGGCTGGAACCCATGCCTTTACTTTTAACTCCCTAAGCTCGTCTAGCACAGCACTGGACAAAGAGCATGTGCCCAATAAATACTCACTGATATAAATTCCAAGGATATAAAAAAAAGTCCAAGTTCAGCTTCCTCCTCTCTCCGAGAGGACATGACCATGTCGTGACCAATACTGTAAGGCACTCGATTTGGCAGACGGACCGCATTTGCAGCCCTAACCCCTCAACAGCCACATTCACCATCTGTTCCTCTGCAGCGCAGTGAGGTGGACAGACTTGCTCCCCCAGCGGAAACCAAGGGCCAGTGTGAACAAGTGACTCGCCTGAGAGCACCACTAGTAAGCAGCAGTGTCACAATTCAAAGCCAGGTCTTCTGAGCCCAAGCCCCTTCCCCCCGCCCCCCATCTCATGGGGCCATGAGCTGTAAACACCAAGAAAGGGCTCACGGATTAGCTGGCAGTTTTGCTACAGAGAAAAGTGCAATTGTCGGGAAAATATATGATTTGTTTACTCTCACGTGCAGGGACCACAGAGAAGGCAAATTTCCACCAGACCTCGAAGAAGTGATGGGATTTGAATAAAGAGAAAGAGAGAAGGGAGAAATGGCGGGAACAAAGGCAGAAAGGGGAGGAGGCAGAAAGCATCTCAGTCAGATGGTGGGTACCACCATGTGGCCGGAACTGGGCTCATGGAGAAGCCATGAGTAGAAGCACAGTCAGATGGGGGTGACGCGGGCCAAACTACGAGAGACTCTGAAACTCCAAGCTGAAGATGGTGGCAACAGTGTGAGCAGAGAGAAGATGAAGGAAGGGAGGCACTTGTGAGCCACGACGGCAGGACTCCATGAGGGACCAAATGGGAAGGGGGCAAGTAAGTGTAAGCCAAGGTCATTCCAAGTTCCCAAACCAGAGAGACTGCTAAAATGTAGGTGTCACTAACGAACATGGGGGGATGGCAAAAGTTGTCACTGATTTTGACTGGGAAGGAAACAGGGAGTATCACACAGTGTCAGATTTAATAATATCCTGTCGCCACGCACAATCTCATTATTCCACACGTGTTCATTATCTCCCCAGATTGTGTGCTAGCTCGCTTTTGGAAACCTGTCTTCTCTTTAAGCCTCCACAGCTCCTTAGGCAGGGCTGAGCAGATAACGGGACCCCGGAAATACCAGTGGATATAAATGTCAAGACTATAGAACAGGCCTGAACCCCACAGTCAGTGGAGGGACATTAAGGAGAGACAGATGTCAACTCAATATTTTATAAAAGCACTCTGCAGTAGCTTCCCAGCAATGAAACACTGCCTCTCAAGGTAGACAGTGCCCTGTCACTCAAGGTATTCAAGCAGAAACTAGACCATCGTCAGAGCCTTCATGAAAAGAATCCCCACGTGGGGAGGGAGACCAGACAGGACAGCTCCTCCAGCCCCTCCGTCTCCAGACACTATGGTTCAAAAATGCTGTGAATTCGATCTCCCGTTTTCTTGGCATGTCCCATTCAGAAATAGCCAGACTGACTTAAAAAAAGAAGTCTGCATGCCTCTTTCTATTTCTTTCAAACCCTTTAAATGTCAAGTTCCAGACCACTGCTCTGCCTTGCCGGGTGGCTGGATACCAAGCCCGTGAGTACTGGGTTTAGAATAGCACGCCTGCGTGGCCAGAGGAGGGGTCTGACTTCATGCATTCCTAATGCACATCTATTTTTACATCGACGAGACACGTCTCCTTTTCTCGCTGTTCACATCAATATCACACGGGGACGCTGACACAAGGCCATCTGTCCCTGCCAAATGCGTTCTTTTGGGAGAGGAGACAGAGGGAACCAGAGGGAGAGAGATGGGCATTTTTGTTCTAAGTCTGAAAATTGATTTGGGATATGATAGCTCTCAGACTTGAGCTGCCCAGAGACGCCTTTTGCCAATCCCTGTTGGGAATAGAGTGTCTCATTTTTTCATACCCTTCCGAAGTTTAACACAGTCTGTCTGTCAGTCAACCCACACACTCACTCACTCATTCACGCTTCATTCACACATTCATTTGCCTAAGGCATGCCACTTGGGACCACACATCTTCTCTCCCCATGCTTGACTCTTCTAGAAATCCATGATGCAGAAGGGTATGGAGATGGGGAGGGAACATGACCAGGAGGGTGATCAGGGGAGGCAAGCCATCTACGAGCACTTTCAACACATCTAGGGCTATACCCAAACCGCAAGTCCGGCCAGGTGGACTTTTCCCCCGAAACATGGCTCCCCGTGTTGAGGCAGACACAGGTCCGGGCTAGGGAGGTTGTCTTCTGTGCTAGAACAAAGTCAAAGTGGTTCCAAGGGAAATGAGGGCTCTGGGTCAGGGTGGCTGTGGACCCCAGAACCTGAGCCAGTTCTGAGAGAGCTCACACTCTGGGGAAGGAGATTGGGGATGATTCTGCAGGAGAGCCCACCGGGAGCTTGCCGATCTGGGGCTGGTTCTGGATTCTTATTCCCAAAGTCTCTGGGGGCTCATTGCACTTTCTTACCTCCCTCCTCTGATTATGCTTCCACTTTTCCTGTGACACGCTGCTCCCCATCCCTGGTTGTCATGATAGACCTGTCAACCATGCAATTCTCCCTTCCCTAGGTAATGGGTCCTGGGCCCAGCCCATCAGAATACCCTTGTAAAAGGGACGATAGCAGTTATTTCAGGGAGGCACGAATGGCCCTAGTGTGACCAGTTAGAGGCTTCCCTGGAACTTCTCTTCCAGAGCTAATAAGGAGGATAGCCTCTTTCAGTTGCGACTGCTAAGCTGAGAGACTATGGTCTGAAACCATCTGGACTCTATGGAATGGCCCTATGCGAAGACGAAAGCCAATCAGAGACCACGCAATCCAAGAAGAAGAGAAAGACCGAGTCTCAATTATTTCAAATGGCCCCTGGTCCCACCACGCAGAAGCCAAGCCCTCAACCCAATAAATTCTTCCCTCTTCCTCACACTAATTTGGTTTGAGCTTGGAACCAACAGTTTCTTCACTGATCTGCACTTAGAACTAACTCCCTTGGGCAACTTGGAACCAACAGTTTCTTCACTGATCTGCACTTAGAAGCACTCCCTTGGGCAGGTGGGGCATTAATTAACGGGATCACGGGATTGCTTGTGTGTGGGCCCTCTGAGACTCTCCACACGCTGGCCTGGACTGTGTACTGGTGCAGAGGCAGCCACAGGGGTCACGGGTCCAGCCCCAGGCAGTGCATTGTAGACCTGACCGGAGGTGCCACACTCAAATGCCAGCTGCTGCAGCCGGCAGGGCAGCGTCTTGAGCTCCCACTCTGGGTTTCAGCTGCCTCTGACTGAGCAAGACTCCCATTGGTGCTGCAGCTTCTAGACCCAGGAAGCCACAAAGCATCTTCGGGTCTCAAGGAGCTGCCTCTTAATTCCATTTCTGGGAACAGGCTGGACCGGTCCCTTGTAAAGTGGGGAAAAGTGGGCATGAGAGAGAGGAGACGAGGTTCCTGGACAGTCTGAGTATGTGGGAACCTAAACCCTGCTCTTTTGGCCATTAAAGGCAGGGGCATTATTTATACTCAAACTATGAAGCTGGTCACCTCAGCCATGGAAGCTAAATGCAAGGAAGAGGTCCAGACTCCACTTCAGCAAATGGCAAATCTGGGGCATGTGATTGGAAGCCACTGGACACACAGAGAGAAACAAGACAAGACGGTCTTGCCTTGGGGGCAGCCCACAGCCACCAGCTGGAGAACCCCCCCCCCGAACGGAAAGCTGTAATGTAGCGTGCACTAAGACATATATTTTTATCTTAAAAAAATTTGTGGTTAATACACATAACACAAATCTACCATTACAACCGTTTTCAAGTGTACAATTCATTTGCATTAAGTACATTCACATCGTCACTATTCCCAGGCATTTTCCTCATCCCACATGGAAACCCCAAATCCATTCAACGGTAACTGCCCCCCCCACCAGGCCCTGGTAACTACTATTCTGCTTTCTGTCTGTATGTATTCCACACCTCTAGGTATTTCACGTGTGTGGACTCATACAATATTTGTCTTTTTAAGCCTGTTTGTTTCACTTAGCATAATGTTTTCAAGATTCATCCATGTTCTGGCATGTGTCAGAATTTCCCTGTTTTAGAGGATGGATAAATTCCATTGTATGTGTAGTATTCCCCCCTTATCCACAGTTTTGCTTTTCTCAGTTTTAGTTACACGGCCAACCACAGTCTGAAAATATTAAGAGAAAAATTTCCGAAATAAACAATGCCTAAGTTTCAAATTTCACACCGTTCAGAGTAGTGTGATGAGCTCCTGCAATGTCCCGCTCCGTCTCACCTGGGACGTCAGTCCTCTGTTGTCCGGCGTCTACAGTCTTCTGGCTACAGGGTTAGGGACGGCATTAGGTTAGAGTGTAGAGAGTGTTACAGGTCCAAAGACCGGGGGTGGAATACCGACTCTGCCCTCTCTGCCGGGGGCGCCCTTGGCCCTGCCACACCCTAGCTTCATTTTCAACCCAAGGATCGTTAGGGCGTATTGCAATGGGAGCATATTATTGCTGTGATGTGGGAGCTGGCTGTCTGGTCCCTCTGTCCTCAAGGGGAACTCTGCTGTGCCTTGTGAATAAAACCTGTAAACTGAAGCACAATATGAAGTGGAAACTTCCCTGGCTGGAGCAGCTCAGTTTCCAACAGCCTGGGACGTGGAAAGAGCCCCAGCATCTGGGGACTGCTAAAGCACTCTGGATGAAACAGACGTTGGACTCCAGCAGTTTGTTTCCTTAACAAAGGTTGAAATCAGCGGAGTTTCTGACACCACAGAAATCTGCTTTACAGACAAAGATTGAAAAAATAAGAGAAGATGAATTTCTCTCACTTCAGTCTGCACATTGAAGCTCTTCAGCAGCCTGGCCAAAGGCAATGGCACTTCCACCTGGTCAGGTCGGCTCCCCCGGGGCTCTTGCTCACCAGGCAGGGTCTAGGCTGCTTTGACTGACCACAGACAGGCCTCTGGGAGCATCCTTTGGAGTTTCTCTGGAAACGCTGGCCGCTGGCACACACATTATTCTCCCAGTGGCACACATGAAGTCTGAATGCTGGGACTCCATTCTAGGGCCTAATGCCGAGAGGAACCCACTCACCTACTCCTCACCACCTGGATGAGAAGGAGCCAGACAAATAGTAACTCTACTATTTGGGCTCTCTCTCAGGGCAGGGCCGCCACCCACCGAGCCATGCCATCAGAAACTGCATCACTGTACAGCCTTCTGCCCCTCGCTCAGCCCCGCACCTGACGTGGCGCCCTGTAGATACCAGCTCAGACTGTCATCATCCCCTGCTTAATAGATAGAGCCTCCTCTCTGCAAAGGGGCAATACGAACGATATTTGCCTTTGTATCAGCTAAGACACTTTGAGCTGCAAGTAACATACAAACAGCTTGAACTTGTTCGAGCAAAAACTAGCCAACATGTCACCAGGCCCTGGTGACCATCTAAAGGCTCAGCTCTGCTCTCTGCCTCGGAGAGACCCCACCTACCCATGGCTCTCAGAGAGGCTCTCCTCCTGTGGTCACAGCTGGAGGCAGAAACGTGATCTTACTTCTCAGTTACGCCTTCTTGAGGGAAAAGATCTTGTTCCCAAGATCATTGGTTCTCCTTGGGTCACATGACCATCCCTGAACCAACCATCATGGCCAGGGAGATGCTCTGATTGGCCAGGCCTGAGTCACATGTTACATATCTGCACTGGAGTTGAGTCACCTACAGAAGCACGAGGAATGAGAGCTGGCGAGGATGGGCCCCTCAGAGGAATCAGCACACAGTGACCAGATGAAGGGCAAGTAAAACCCAGCGGCTGCATGGTCGGTGACCACCATGACCTCAGGGAGCGCCAGGAGCAAGCAGTGAGACTACGTGCCTGGCATGTAGAATATTCTCAGTAAATATGACTATCACCAGCACCTGTGTGAGCATCAGCATTACTAACTTTGGGGGAAGTATTTGAGCACACTGATGTCTTTAAAAGCTAGAAATTCCAAAACTTATCAGCACAAGTAAATATAAACCTTAAGAGTTCTTAGCGACTTTCCCTAATGGCAAGTCAGTACCACCCATGATTTCTTTTGCTTCTGTAAATTAAAATGCTTTTATATGTCACAAGTTTCTAACGAGCACACGCATTATCTCAGAGAGCACCTCAGTTTTAAATTTAAAACGCTCCATTAAAGTCTTTTTTTTTAAGATTTTATCTATTTATTTCTAGAGAGGGGAAGGGAAGAAGAGATAGAGAGAAATATCAACGTGTGGTTGCCCCTCGCATGCCCCCTATTAGGGACCTGGCCTGCAACCCAGGCATGTGGCCTGACTGGGAAAAGAACCGGTGACACTTTGGTTCGCAGGTCGGCGCTCAGTCCACTGAGCCACACCAGCCAGGGCTCCATTAAAGTCTTCGGGTGAAGAAATAGTCACATTTATCAGAATTTTCGCGGCCCTTTCTGCTGGCTCCACAGACACCATTCAGACCCAGGTTTTTTGTTGGGTCTTTTCTCTTTCTTTGAGTCTTTTCTATGTCAAGGACTTCCCACCTCAACTAATCCATGAGCTCCTAGAGAGCTGAAAGCCTGTCTACACTTCTCCCTCAGTCCCTGAAAACAGCTTCTTTGGGTAAAGATGCTAAGCTGGCTGTGTGGTTGGCTGCCTGGCTGGCCCACTGTCTGGCTGTCTGGCTAGCTGACGGCGCAGCCTGGGTCCTGTAGTTGGCAGCATTCCCATCTGTCTGCATGGCCCACACGCCCCAGCCCCACTGCCGACCGGGGCTTAGGCCCGGCCGTTAGAGGCTCCATTTGTGCCATTACTGGGAACTTGGGCAACAGCTGCCGGCAGCAGGTGCAAAGCCAAACAGAGACCGGCTCTGGAGAGAAATCTTTTGCTTGCTCAAGCCAGCTGCAGAGACAGTGAAGAGGAGTGGGAGGGGAAGAGTCCTTTCTGAAAGCCAGCACAAATCAGGGAGACTGTGCTCCGGGCCATTTCCATCATTGGGTCAGCCAGTTGAATGGACCAGCTGGGTGGCCAACTCACCAGAGGGACTTGGATGGTTCCACCTGCTCCCATCACTCCCGAGGAGCCCTCAGCTCACCTCCAAGTCCAGACTGCCCCCCTTCCAAGATAACGGAGGGGACATGTGGAAGAGAAGGAAAGGGACCAGCTTTTAGATCCCTCCACCCATGGACTGGCCGAATCCCCATCGCCTGGAGCTTGCAGACACGCAGAATCGCAGTCTCCACCCCTGACCCCCTAATCAGAATCTGCAGTTTCAGTTTCCGAAGGAGACTCACAGCCCAGCAGGAGAAACACAGGTTTAGGCAGGCATTCATTTAATCATTCAATCATTTTTATTGAGTTTCAACTATAACCTGGAACTGCCGTCAGCTCCAGGGTTATATTGGGGACCAAAGAGAAACAGCCTAGTTCTCATGGAGCTCACTTTCCAGTGGAGAGAAACAGACAATAAAAGAGATAAGTACATACAGTTGTACACCAGTGGGTGATAACTCCTAGGGGAAAAACGAGTGGGGAAGAAGAGCAGGGAATGTGGGATGGGGAAGGGGCCTCCTGAGAGGTGGCTTTGCAGCGAGAACACCCCCCAGGAGGTGAGCCTGAGGGAAGCAGGTGGAGGCAAAGGGACCAATGGTCCCAGTTTGCCAGGACTGAGGGGATCCCTGGGGCATGGAACTTCCAGTTTTAAAATCAGGACAGTCCCAGGCAAACAGGGACAGTTGGTCACCCTAGAACAGGGGTGTTGAACTCATTTTCACTGGGGACCACATCAGCCTCACCATTGCCTTCAAAGGGCCGAATGTAATTTCAACTCTTAACGGTTAAGGAGTATTTACATTTATACAGTCCTAAAATTATTTCAGCCCTTTGAAGGCAACCGCAAGGCTGATGTGGCCCCCGGTGAAAATGAGTTTGACACCCCTGCCCTAGAAGGAGGGTGAGGGTAGAGGAGAAGCCCAGGAGAGGGGTACACCATCCTGGGGCCTCCCCACTCACAGTGTGGTCCTCCTCTGCCCAGCAGCATGGACTCACCTAAGGAGTTGTTAGAAATGCAGAGTCTCAGGCACCACTCCCCCACTCCCGACCTCCTGGATCAGAATCTGCATTTTCCTAGGGTCCTCAGGGGATCTGGGTGCATACAACTCCTTACAGAGGTGTCCAACCTTTTGGAGTCTCTGAGCCACACTGGATGAAGCAGAGTTGTCTTGGGCTACACATTAAACACACAAACACTAAAGAAAACCGATGAGGAAAAAAAAGGTTTTAAGTAAATTTACAATTCTGTGTTGGGCCGCATTCACAGCCATCCTGGGCTTTATGCGGCCCACGGGCCACGGATTAGACTCCCCTGTTAAACCTTTGTCAGGACTTTGGCATTTACGCTGAGTGAGATGGGAAGCCATCACAGACAGGTGACGTGCTCTCACAAGTACCAAGCTGCTGCACCGAAAAGAGATAGAGATGGGAGGGGGAATTAGGAGAGGCTGCAAGAATCCACTGAGCAGGACCAGTGGCTGCTGGCCCCGACTGCTGATGGCAGAGGTGGTGAACGCAGTCGGGTTCCAGATGTACCCTTAAAGGGGGCTGGGGGCTAGAAACCAAGACCCTGAGAAGGTAAGTACGTAAGATACACTCTGCAAAGTGCTGTCTTTCAACCCCACCTCCCTGATATTTCTTGCAGTAATCTCCTTCCCTTCACTAATATTTTGGGGGCCTGGTTTAGGGAAGACCCTATGCTGGAGGAAAGAGACCCAGTGCACCGGGGTGCACTCTGATGAAGAAAACTTCGGGAGTCCAAGGCCAAACCACTCAGTCTGGGTGGGGGTGGGGGTTCAGGACTGTCCTCACAGCAAAGCCTCAAGAAGGCCGAGTGAAGGATGCTGCAGACGCAGGAAGCTGCACCTACAAGTACCCAGGGCAGGAGAGAGGGAGCATTCCTGCATGTGGGATCACTGGGGTCACTCTGCATTGCTTCCAGGCCTGCCACCCTCCTGCTCAGACCTCCAAGGTTCCCCATCGTCCATAGGAACAGGTCCAATGTCTGTAGTCTAAAGTTCAATGCCATCTTCATTCAAGCCCAGATATATTTTCAAATTCATTTCCCAGCTCTTTCCTCCAAATTTCACTCTCGTCTGTAACCTCCATGTGAACATCTACTCCTAGGTCCCCACCAGTACCAGCCCTAGAACTGGGAAAGGGGTTCCCTGCCCTGGATCTGGCTCCTTATGGGGCCCTTTTCTGGCCACACCCCTCTCCCCAAAGCAAGCAGTCTATGGGGCCACGGGGAAGCACCCAATGGAGTCCACATACTCCCTCCCTGCCACACTCCAGCATTCAGAACCACAGAATTCCTGGCTCAAATGGCCCCAGCCCCTCTGCCCCAGGCCAGACCCCTGCAGGGCAACAGGGAAAGTGTGCACACCCAGGCCGGCTGCTGACAAGGGCCGCTCAGAGCTTGGGTGTGCGCCCTGCAATTGGCATGGGATGGAGTCAGGGCTGGGAAGAAGGGGGCTCTCTCTCTGTTTCTTTTATTCTTTCTGGTTCAAAATTCCAAGGGTTCTGAAAATCCTGAGTAGGAGCCTGCCTTTGGGTCATACGAAAATACGTGCATCCAGGTAAGCAGAAAAATCTCTGAACAGCCGTTAGTGTGAGTTATGATGTTTTAATATTCAGGCATATGGTATGTGGCCTCCCTTTGGGCTCTTGCCCTGGACCCCCAAAGGTTCTGGCCAGGCCTGTGGCACAGCTTTGACCCTGCAGTTCTCCTGGAAGGCCTCTCCCCTCCTCCACTTCTTCTATGTGAACCCAAAATGCATTCAAGGCCCAAGTAGAGATTATCGGTCATTTGTGCCTGCCATGGATCCTATCCCTTTTCAGCCGGTGCCCAAAGCCCTCGTTTCCTGAAGAAACCCGTTCCCTGAGGTTAAGATGCAGCTGAGCTCCTAGGGCTAGCCTGTTGGATCTATAAAAAAATAGTGTCTCCTTATAGAAAGACAAGTGGGCACAGAGAGAAGAAAGCATAACCAAGGGGTGAAACAGGAGGGAGACCAGCCAAAGGAACCCTTTGTCAGCTCCTGGATCCATCCATACCTGGTCCTTGTGCACCCCTGGACTTTACAATGACCTAAGCCAATACATGCCTACTTTTTTGGTAAGCTGGTTACAGATGGATTTCTGTTACTAATGACTGAAAGAATCTTACTAATAAGTCTAACTCAAAGAATTGTAGGCATCAAGGTCTACAGAGGCCTTGGAAGCCATGTGATCAACTTCCACTGCTCGGCCTGTGATGAATCTGGGACTCAGCAAGGTGACATGGTTTGTCCCAGTCCACACAGGAAATCTGGGCCAGAGCCGAGACTGGAACGCAGACCCCCCTGCTCCTAAAGCAGGACTCCACGTGCCCTCCCCATGCCACCCTCCTCAGCCCTCCCAGATCGGAGCTGTACCCCCTCCTTCCCTCCGCGTGAGCTCTGTTCCCACACATCTCTGCATCTCTGTTCTCGTTCTGCGTTTCTACGATCACTTCCCGGTCCCTGTGGGTGTCGCATCCGAACTCAAACAGTAAATCCCTTGGGAGAGGAATGCCGCCTCCCGTCCTGAAGCCCCTGGGTGCAGCGCCCCTGCAGACCCACGGCAGGTGCAGAATGAGCCCTGGTTGGTTCACCTGCCAAAGGCCCTGATGCCTGATTGGTTAAGTCCAGCCTCCTTTTCCATCCAAATCACCGTCTGGGAGTTGATGTTTCTGTCAAGCAAGACTTTTTTTTACCCAACGAGCTATTTCCCAGGCCATTAGGAGGAACTACAACCAGAGGTAGGAATGCTATGTTGCTTTTTTCTCCATTTCCTTTTGTTTTCAATTTTCTGCCTGTGGAGGCTCCCCCCACCCCTTCTCCTTTAACAGCCCAAGTTGCTAAATTGCACATCACCAGCAATTCCTGTGAGTTGGGTCCTTAAGTGTTACATTTCTGTAACGGATACTCCATAAGCAGCACTTATCTTCAGGAGGGGGATGGTGAGGCACGCTAAAATTACATTTCCATTTCTGTTCCTGTGTTTTTAAGCTGTTATTTTAGCATTTCTGACTAGTTCACAGTTGACACCTACTGATGGAAAATTAAATAAAACTTGGCGAAGAAGGAGCCTTGCCTGCTCTCCCCTCCACCCCCACCCCACCGGCTGAGAACTAGCTCCTTTTTATAACGAGACGCAGCTGTGGAGGGGCAGCAAGCCTCCTGGACTCGGAAGCCTGAGGTCCTGCTGTGCAGTTCCAGCTCCGCTGCTAACCAGCTCTGGGGCCTGGAGTAAATCACCTCAGCCCCCTGAACCTCGTTTGTCTTATCTGTAAAATAGGATTCATACCTGCAGAACCTGGGGTTACCATGAGGTTTTACATTATGTAAACATCTGGCCGTATACTAAAAACCTCAACGGTATACTATGAAAATTCTTAGCACGTAGTAGGTCTTCAATAATAGTTAGTTACTTCTAGGCCTTAATCCTTTTTTCTTAGCCATTTGATATCTTTCAGATTGGCTTGTGCTCCAAAATGTTAGCCAAGTGATTGAATATAGGAGTTACAGGATTCCTGTCCTTGGTTAAATGAGCAGACCATGCCCCAAATACAGGCTACACTAAGGCCGCAGGGCCAGACCCAGTTAAAATCTGTCAGCAGCTCCCTGTTGCTCTGGGGATCAAACCCAAACCCCTTAACGCCACAGGTAGCAGGAGGCAGTTCCCACCCTCCTCTTCCTCTCCAGACACATCTCCACCTGGAACCTTTAGTCAGGTACTTCCACCTGCCTGGTAAGCCCTTTCCCTGGCTAACTCCCCTTCAAACTCAGAGACAGTTTCATTACATCCTGTCCTTGGGCTCTCCTGCTCGCACCCTCCCTGCACCTGTGTGTCCCCTGCTGGCCCCTCATCCATGGTGCTGACCATCTTCCACCAGACCGCAAGCCTGGCTGGCACAGTGCCCTGCTCATCTTTTACCCTCCGTGCCAGCAAAATGCTCGGCCTTGGAGCTCAGAAAATGTTTCTCAAAAGTGTGATTGGATTAATGCGTGAGAAACAAGAGAAGTTTCCATATGTAAAGTCAGAAATTGTCCTTCAATTAACATATAAATACAATGCAAGTTCAATCCATATTCTAAGGGTGTTTTTATGAATCTTGAACTACTAATTCGAAAGTTGGTCTAAAGAGTAAATTCATAAAAGAAAGCAAGATAAGCTTGAAAGCCTTCTCTGCAAAATACCAAAATATGTTATAAAGTTGATTCTGGGGGAAGGATAGGCAAATGGGTTGATGGTCAGACTAAAGAGTCCAGATAGATACCTGTGTAGAGATCAGAATCGGGAACACAATAAACGGCATTTTATAGAAGCAGGGAAAGACGGGTCATTTTTTTTAAAATGGAAAGTCAACAATCAGCTGTCCGTGAGGGGAAAAAGCAAACGCTCTATCCCGTCTGGTATCGGCCCAGATCGGCTACCCTGTGCTGTGCTGATAAACTGCCCCCCAGTCTCGGTGACTGGCACACTGAAGGCTGACTTCTGGCTCAGGCCACATGTCCACTACAGGTTGGTGGGTGAGGCTCTGTTCATTGAAGTCACACAGCAGCTAGCTGACGGAGCAGCCACCATGTCATAGAAGGTCTGGACAGGAACAAAAGGTCTTGCGTTAGCCATGAAATGCTTGGTAGTGCAGTGACTGGCAGGTGGGACAGGCCGCAAACTAAGGCAGGGAGGAGGGGAGACACAGCTCCCCGGTCGGTCGACGTAGCAGTCCTGAGCTTGGCGAGACGAGACCGCCGGGTATTCTGACCGTCACAAGCAGACAGGGCGCAGGAGGAGGAGAGTCCTTGAAACTGTGCCGGGAAGTGGGCCTCTGACAATCTCACTGAGACAAACGGCCTTCACCAACCGAGAAAGCAAGGCTTTGCAGCTGTGCACTATTCCCCAGCTTTAGAAGGGGAGCAAGGAGGGGGAACCTAGAAGCTGACTAAGGTCTATAACCCCCGAACCCCAATACTCAGGGCTGTCAGATTAGCCGAGTGCCCACTTGTAGCTAGGTGCTCAAGTATGTAGAACAAACTTGCTAACAAACAACCAACAGCTTTATTTCCTCTCTACGTGGGGCATGTAGACTAGCCGGTGCCTGCTTGCAGCTTCGGGCCCCTCTGTGCTTCGTAAACGAACTTGCTGTCTCATTTCCACTCTACCTGCTGTCTCCTGCTTGAATTCGTCTCTCGCAATTGAGGCAAGAACGGAGGAATGAGCTGGGTTGGTGGGCAGCCCTGAGCCAGATCTCTCCCTGGTAACATGACCCCAAAGCTTCTGCTCAAAACTCCTGGGGCTAGGACTGGTAACAGCGCCCCACCCAGCTACAAGGAGGACAGGAAGTGAAACCCTCTTCTAGTCCTGCGGTGAGGAGGACCGGAAGGTCGCTGTGGTGACAGGCACGACGACTACGCACTGCCTTCGCCAGCTCACACCTCTACTCCCCCCAAAGTCATGGTAATTATTTTTTCAAAAAGCAGAAGAAAATATGGGGTAAATTTTTTATAATCTTGGAGTGGAAGGTGCCTTCCTATTCAAGTCAGTCATTAAACTCAGAAGCCCTGAAGGGGAAGAGTCACAGATTTGCTCACATAAACGTGTAAAAGGTTTGCCTGGCAAAGCAATCTGTCAGTGGAGACACAGGGCAAGTACAAGTAACAGACCAGAGGAAAAACAGGCACCGATACACCTGACTGACACAGGGCTGGTATCTATACTAATCAAATAGTTCTTTAAAATCAACCAGAAGAGTCAATATGTAGAATAGTGGGCACATGATAGGCAGTCTTATTCAGAGGGTGTGGAGAAACGGTGTGCTCATACACTTGTTAGACGTGTAATCTCATTTTTCTTTCTTGAGAGTAATTTGAAAGTACCTACAACACATAAGTGCACAAGCATTTAATGCAGCGATCTTTCTAAGTCCTCGTACGAAATATTATCTGTGAACGTATATGCACAATGTTCTACACCACAGTATTTGCAGCTGTATGCGTACCGCGTTGATCATTACGGAATCATTGGTAATAGCAAAAAAAGGTATTGCTTTTCGCACAAATGTAGTTTCCACACGGCCGTCCTAGAATACTGTGCTGTCTTCACAGGTGTAAGGTAGTGTCCTAAGTACAGACGTGAGAAGATGTTCAGGACACATTTGTCGTGTGAGGTTTGTGCTGCTCATTGATCTCTCCTCCTGCCTCCCAATTTCTATCATACTAATACTGAGCCCTAAGGACCAAGTAGGACCAGCTCTACCGAAGTGACGTGAGAGGCCTCAGTGGAGTGCCCAGCCACGTCCCATGGACCAGGCCTGACTTCCCGCAAATTAGCAATCCATTTCAGTTTTTTTTTTAAAGTCCCTAAAATTACCATGCTAATTCTTCTGGAATTTTAAAACATAGAAAGAAAGGGCTCTGGGGGACATGGCCTTGGTATGAAAGGCTGTAACTAATTAGTTGGCCTGGAGCCACCCACCAGTCTGGGATCGAAAGTCTGATGTGGCAGTGGGCCGGGCTTTTCCTCGGCTCCCTAGGTGGTGCCCCTGTGTGAAGCCAGATCACCAGGGAGCAGCATTCCAGGGGCAAGCCTTTGGAGCCTGCCTGCAAACCCATCTCTGGCCTTAACATTACAGCTTGGCCTTCACCACTATTACCTCTGTTCTTTCTCTAAAAACAGAAGCCAAAAGGTACCTCACGTGTTCTACGTGCCCCTGAGGGAAGTCGCACTGTGGTCCTGGAGCTGTCCCCTACTGCACAGGCAGGCCCCTCCCTAGAGCCAATGAGAAGGCAGTGGGTGACCCTGCCCATCTCCCTTGCCCACTCACTGCTCCTCTGTTAGGAAGCTCAGAATTGTACTTTGTCTTTAACGGCCAAACTTCCCCACTGTCCGAGTTACGGCAAGCGGCCTTCCACTCCCACCCACCCCACTGCGTGTTGGCCTTGCCTCTGCACCATGAGCTTCCAGGTCTTTCAGGCACTTGTAGGTGGCACAGGCCCCTGCAGCTCCACGAGCCCTGGAAAAGTCCAGTTCTTCTTGCCTCAGTCTCTCTCTCTGCACGACAGGGGTGGTAATCACAGTCTCTCTCGTGGGCTCATCCTGAGGATTAAGTGGGATGATGCAGGTACTACACCTGTACTCAGAAAGCACTCCATACAAGTCACCATTTTATTGCAGAACGGCTGGCTGTGGCAATTTCATGTGGTTCATTTAACCTAAAAGGCTTTTTGACAGAAGTGAGGAGGCGGCAGATAAAAGCCATGCACTTTCTCACCTCATCAGTCAAAGCCGGACACTTGGATGGCTTCCTAGTTAGTAGTGTCAGAACCCCGGCACATTTGCGGTGGCCTGTGGGAAGCGGGGGCGGGTAGAGGGACAGCCCGGAGGCAGCTGAGAACCCTGGGACAAGAGAGAGGAGTCTCTGGAGACTGGAAGGTGGAAAAGAAAAATTTTCTCGGCTGAGAAATTGCCCAAGCCCTAGGCCTCCCTCTGCCCAGGTTGTTCCCCAAAACCTGCCCAGATGCCACCCAGCCTTCAGGAGGTAGCTTGTCGCTTGTAGGCTGCAGTCAGCCTTGCCCTCACACCTAATGCATGCCCCAGTCTCACCGCCCCTCAGCACGTGTCTGCAAGGGGCCAGGTCTCAGGCATCCATCTGACAAAGGTGCCTGCCTCCCATAGAGGTGAGCGGCCAGGGCAGGCAGACCCCTTGACTCACTGCCTTACCTGTAGCCCGGTAAGGCTTAGTTTGGTGCCTAGGTCAGAGCAAGGATTCAGAAATTGTTTCCTGACATGAAACTTCGCTGACGTCACATTGTTCCCTGGAGGCCAGTCCCCATGTCCCACGGAGAAGTGGGATTTTAATCTTATGAAGCTGTTCCACCTGGGTAGAAGGGAAGGAGGGGAGCAGGGGCAAAATGAACCCCTGTAGGACAGGGACTATATATAGGCAGCTCAGGAATTTCTACCCAGCAGGACTGCAGGTCACTCCCAATTGGGAAGGGGGTTGCTTAGAACTTGTCTTGAATCCATACTGATGTAGCAAGCTAACTGCTTGAACTTAGAGGGCATGTTTATTTGGGGTGGCTTGGAGAGCAGCTGATGGCCACCAACCCTTCCCCCAGCCACCAGGCTCACCAACCTGCAATGCATCCCCTCCCTGCTGAATGTAGGCACAGTCCTTTCCCCGGCAGGGACCCTCCCGGGATTTCAGATAATGAGCATCAGCCTGAGATGGCAAACTGGGCTGTATCTTGGCCCCATCCAAGCTGGGTGCCCTTGGCAAACCCACTGAAGTCCCTGGGGCTTCCATTTCCCCAGCTGTAAATTAAGCTCAGCCACTGTGCCCCTCTTCTTGGCATCTCCAGCCAAGCCCAGGAACCCTGCAGCCCACCTCCTGGCAGACATCGGCACAGAAGGAGCGATTCAGGACTGAAGCCCTGGTGTATGGTGTCGGGCGGAAGGCTGCACTTCGTCCTGTGAGCGTGTGGGCTGCAGCTGGGGATTACAGGGCCGCCTCCAGGGGCCGGTGGTAGCACCGCCTGCCCCACTCTCATCAGAATATTAACACCCTGGATGCATTTGTGTGTTACTCATGATTGCCACCGCGGCTCCAAAAGGATTATGCAGCATGCATATTTATGAGACAAGCCCAGACAAAGACTACCACATTTTAAAAGATGCAATTATCTCTAAAAAGTTCAGCTTTATTTTCATGCTAATGAATACAATATTTTTAAGCAAACCTAATTGGTTTGCCTGAGCTCCCATAAAAGCTCTCAACTCATTAGAGCTCCGAGGTTCCCTTCAAAAAGGGCTTTGGAGGGATCTGGGGGCTGGGGAGAGGCTGGCGCCCAGGCCGTTTTCAGAACTTTTTGGTCCCCGGGAGCTGCTGTCCCCCCTACTCTTCCCCTATCCAAGGCCTCTGGCTGGGTGACTGGGGAGGCCTTTCAGGAGGGGCTAGCCCAGGAGTCTGGGCCCTAGGGATGTGGAGAAGCTGAGAGCCAAGGGGAATGTCCTCCCCTCTGTGCAGAGGGAGTGAGACCGGTGCCTCGCCTCACTGCCCCACCCCCGCCCCGCACCCCACAACACACACACCAGTGTCAGCAAACCTGTGGCTCCCTGGTGGGAACTGGAATTCCAGCCAGAAATAGGGTCTTCCCCATCGTCCAGACGTGGGGCTCCAAGCAGAGGGGAGGGGCTCCCTGTGCTCCAACAGCTGGTCATGTGCCATGACAGCGCTGGCTCTGGGATTTCGCTGTCCACTTTTGAAGCACTTTCGATCTATTTTCTCACTACACGCTCTTTTAAAGTGCATGTTGTTTTCACCATTTTACACGAGAAAACCGAGGCTGAAAGCCCCAGAGTGAGTTCGTGCCGTCCGACAGGCCCCAAATGTTCTGTGAGAAGCCCCACGCAGGGCTTCCTGGGAGACGGGGCTGTCCTCTTTCCTGCCTCCCTGCTTGTCCCAACCACCTCTCCGCAGTGTCACCTGGGCCTTTTCCCTACATGCCTGCGCCCCCTGGTTCTCGGCCCCAGGGCACAGTGCACAGCTGTGGAAGGCCAAGGCCAGGGGTCGACACCCTCTATGAGTAGCGCCCCCTGGAGTTGTACCATGCCCTACTCAGCGCCCTCACTTTCCACTGGTTTCCTGCGGAGCCATTTGGAGATCTTGGGACTATACAATGCACAGGAAAGATTTGTGGATAAAATGTGAACTTTTCTGCTTGAAAATCCTCCTCCTGGGGCTGACACCCCGGCACCTGGTGAAGAACAGAGCGTTGTTCAGGAAGTGACTGGCAGGCTCAGAGAGGGGCTAAGAGGGGTTGGAGCAGAGAAGAAAGGGTGGAAACTGAGTCTGGGAAACCAGCCCTGGCAGTGCCTCTGAGTGGCTCTGTGCCTCGCCTCCTCATCTGTGGTGAGGAGGTGGGACCAATGACCTGAGGCCCCGCCCAGGCAGGCGTCTCTTCACTCTCCTGCAGACCCTCCCTGGAAGTCACTGCAGCAAAAACTAGAATCCAACTGCAAAGACAGAAGGAAGGTCGTGTAAATTCACCATGTGGGCTGTAATTCCATCACCCATCCCTGCTCCCGGCTGGGGACACACCCTCGAGGTCAGGCTGAAGGCTCCAGCAGGAGGGCCCAGCAGAGCAAGTGGGAGAAGCATATAGAGCAGAAGGTGTTGACTCAACCCTCAACCCTAAGCCTGCTAACCAGAGGAAGAGGAAGGCTTCTAAGCGGGGCTGTGTGGCCCCAGCAACGAGGAGACCCAGAAACGACGGTGAGCTGAGTGGCCGGGCCAGGAGAACAGGCCCGCTGCTGGGCGGTCCAGAGGGCAGAAGGCAGGCCTCAGCAGGGGTCTGCGGTTTGTGAAGCAGCACAGTCATCATCTCCTGCAACCCTCACAACCACTCGAAAAGGAAACCTCTGTTTCCGTTTTCTAGGGGAGTAAATGGAAGCCTGAACAGGTGAAGTCGCCTGTCTGAGCACCCCCGGCATGGTTAGGGGCAGAGGTGGGTAAGAGCTCAGTCTCCTAATCCCCAGTTGGGTTATCATTTTTCCCAAATTACCATGAGGCTAGATTTGCAGTGCCTTGAGTAACAAGATCAGGATTTTGGATAGTGCGTTATGGGCAATAGGGAGCTCCCAAAAGTCTTTGAGCAGAGAAATGACCTGGAAATCTGCAGTTCGGGAGGTGGAGGGCTGGAAGGGCCATGCGACCAGCGCAGGCAAGGCCCACTTGGCAGGAACATTGTTTCTGATTCGGGGAAAGGCCAACCTGGGGCCCTCCACGCTGTGCCCTGGAGAAGCTGAGTTACAGGTCTTCCATGGGGCCTTCATGGGCTTTGAGAATGGAGCCCCTGCCCCGGGGGCATCACTGCAGGGACCCGATCTAAGCTCAGAGCCAAACCCCACACCCGAATCTTCATGCTACCTAATTGGCTTGGATTTATCAAAGTAATTTTAAGGGGGGATTTTATATGAAGGTAATTATGCTCAGCTGAACTAATTTTATTAAACAATTGCTGCCTTAATGACAAACAAATCTGTTATTAATTTGCAACCAAGAAGCTATTTCATTCGATTTGCACCGTCAGTAATGAGCCCTGTGGCCAGAACAGCCCAGAAGTGCCCCTTCCTGAGGAAGGCAGCGTGGCTGGGAGGCCAGAACCAGGACCAGTCCCAGCTGTGCCACGGACAAGTGTGTGGCTCCAATGGCCCCTTCCCTCTCTGGGCTGTGTCTTTCTGTAAAACAAAGGCTCGGAGAAGTACCAGAGGAAATGCCCACTCCGCGGCTTCAGGGACTGGGAGTCTGCATGGACTTGCAGTATTCACGGTGTGCCTCAGTTTCCTCATCTGTGCAATGGGGTAGTAATAGTGCCTATCTCATGCGGTAATTGTAAAGATTCATTGAGTTAGTACATGCAAAGCACAGAAGCAGTGCCCAGGCACATAGGAAGCATTCTATTAATAGAAACACTTCTCTCCACATATAAATGTACACACATCTTTTAGCCCCTTAGTAAGGTCTGAGTTCTGTTCAGAACATCTTTCCTGGGTTCCATTTTCCAGTGCTTCACAGGCTTGCAGAGGCAGGACCCCCAGCCCATTTTATGCCCCCCAGCACAGGAACATGAATTCCAGCAAAGCACAGGCTGAGGTCATAAGAGCCATAGAGACCCCAACAAAGACCCCTGCACTGGGAACTGAGGAGGTGGAGGCATTCGCCTCAGCTGGGCCCACCGTCACCCTCAGTGACGTTATCAGGGAATGCCAGCCAGCCCTCCAGTGGAGCCATCCGGAAGGATGGGTAATGTGCTCCACACCCATGATCCACTGCTTTCCTTGGCCTGTTTCTCTAAAATGCCCTCTACCTCTCTTCTATCTCTATCCCAACATCTAAGTTCTACCTGTCCTTTATTCCTAACTCAGTGCCCACCTCCTTCTCCCAGAAGCCTTCAGGGCCTCTCTTCATTTCCCTGCCTCCCAGCCAGTTGGATGGAGGCCTTGTGGCCTCTGCTGTCCAGCAAAATGTGACTGGAAGTGCCCTGTATCTCCTCCAGGCCAAGTCAGGAGGAAGCTGGTGGGCTTCCTCCTCTGGTTACAAGAAACCAAATCCCTGACTAACAGTGAACTATTATATCATGTAAAAAAAAGTCTCAAAAGAGGCAACCCCTTGTCATCTCATGGCTTCAAGGCGGCTGCATGACAACGTATTCTTCACTCATAGCTGTGTACCAAACGACCCCAAAACTTAGTGGCTTGAAACAAAAATAAAGAGTTATGCTCTCACACAGTTTCTGTAGATTAGGAACTCTGGGGCTGCTTGCCTGGGTGTTGGGGGCTTCTGGCTTAAGGTCTCATGAGGTGGCAGTCAAGAGGTTGGCCAGGCCGCAGCCATCTGAAGCCTTGGCTGGTCCAGAAGAATGAGCTTCCAGAGGGGCGCACACACGCAGCTGGCACGTTGGTGCTGGTTGTTGGGAGGAGGCTTCCATTCCTCCCCACATGGGTCCCTCCACAGGCTGCACAGGCTGCTTAAGTGTCCTTACAATGTGGCAGCCGGCTTCCCCCAGGATGGGCAACCCATGAGAACAAAGCCGAAGCATCAATGTCTTTTTGGCCTGTCTTCGAAAGGTACGCACCTTCACTTGTGTCTCATTGTCATCATCAGAATGAAGTCACTAAGTCTGGCCCACAGTCAAGGGGTGAATGAGGCTCCCCGTTTGGAAAGGAGGAAGGTCAAAGACTTGTGGACATGTTTTTAGCGCCACCACATTAGTGTCCATACTGGAAGAGAGGAAAGGAAGCAAAAGTCTCCCTCTCCACACCCCGCTGTCATCAGAGAAGAGTTTTTCCCAGAAGGTCCTGGAAGGCTGTCCCTTTTGTGAGGCACAGGCCTTTAGACCCATCACTGGCAAAGGGAAGCAGAATTCCATGAGTGGTTTAGACTAATGATGAATTTTCCTCTGGGGCTAGGCACGTTTCTGCCTAACGAAACCGGGTTTCTGGTAGCAAGCAAGTGGAGGAGAATGGTTGTTGGGTAGACAGGCAAGGGTGTCTGTCATGTTCTATTAATTGGACAAATGGGAAAAGTTAGACAGTGAGGCGGTAGATAATCCACAAACAGGACAATCATTTTAATAATTGCTTGTCATGCCATCTAGCTGAGATGAGTCAATTCCAGCGTCTGTCCTGAGACAGATGTTTGCTTTCTTTGTTCTGAGTTTTTTCCCTCAGGGTGGCGGGATTTTAGACTCAGAGGATGTGGCGTGGAGCCCCTGCTGTGCCCCATCCTCTGCACAATCCTCCACCACAAGGTTGCCTGTGCAGCCTTGAGCAAGTTCAATTACCCTCTCTGAGCCTCGATTTCCAGCTCTGAACAACAATGGAAATATCTCCTTCGCAGGGTTCCAAAGACTGATTGAACGTACTTTGTCATCTGTCAAATGGGAGGCCCGTGTGCATTCTGATCATTGCCATTTGCCCTGGGTTTTGAGTGAGGTGCCATTTATCAAAGAGCCTTCCACCCCCTCTTTCTCCCCATTTCTAATTTCCAACATAGTGCTCAGCCTGAAAGGGAGAACTGGGCACAGAAGGCAAATCCCCAGCATAGAAACAGTGGTGCCATTGTGAGCGCCTCCAGCAATGGCACCCCACCCAGCTGAGGAACCTTATTCCCAAGCCCGCTTAACAACACGCAGCCTGATTTAATATGAGCAGCTGATCTCATTGCTTCCATAGCAAGTTTAATTTGCTGGGGAAGCGAGTTGGTGAAGTTCTAATAATGCAGAGCTGCAAATAATACCAAAGAGAGTTTGTATTATGATAACTTTCCAATTAAAATGGATTAATGGAGGAGAAACAGCAGCAGTAGTGTCTAGACAACATATTACTAAATCCTTGGAGAGGGAGATGGAAAGGAGTTGGGGCAGAAAGAGGAAGCAAGACAAACAGGGGAACTTCCAGAGTTGAAGGCACCCTCGCACAGCGTGATGGGAGGTTCGAGATGTGGGCTCCTTATCACCATTGCCCCATCTGTTACAGCGCCTAGACTTTCCATCATTTAGGAGAATTGGTCTTTCAGGACCCAAAGGCCTTTGGTCTCAGGGCATCCTTCACAAAAATGCAATTAGCACCGTTAGTTTCCTGGCCAGCCTGTCACTGGGATTGGCCTGCGGCTACCTGAGAGTGCTGTGTGTGACAGAGCAAAGGCCCCAACTAGGTCGGGAGACCAGCATGGACCAGACGTGCACACCTGTGGTGGATGTATCTGGGCTTCACTGCGGGAACCAAATCAATTCCTCCGTATTTGTACTAGTAGTCCAACCCCTGACCACTGCTGAGTGATCTAGGCGAGTCCGTTCAGACCCTCTCTCGCAAGATCCTGAATTTTATTAGACCCGAGAGATACAGGGCCTGGGTGGGGCTGGAGCTGGGGCTCATTCATGCAGGCACTTCCGGGAGAGAAAAGGCTACAAACTGGTGCCTGGGTTCTCGGGCGGCTCCAGGCCCTACCTGCAGGGCCAGCCAGTCAATCTCCTGTCGTTCTGTGAGATGTCCCAGCACCATGCTCCTCCCTTGTGCTTAAGCTAACTGGTCATTCTCTGTCGCCCGCAAACAAACAAAAAATGTTACCTAATACATCACTTCTTATCTATGAAACACAGCAATGTCACTTAATCTCTATGAGCCTCAATTTTCTCTTCTATAAGATGGGGATACACACATACCTACCTTGCAAGGTTAGCTGTCTCCTGCATTGTAAAATTGTTTGTTAAGGTTACATCCTCATCTAGATTGCTCTCAGGTCCGAAACTGGGAGATTTTGTAAATGGGTCCTAGAGGGATTGGGGAAAAGATTGGCTGGTCCACAGGGGCCGGGAACCCAGAAAGACCAAGGACCCCAATTTTACCAACACCACTACCTTGCAGGGTATAATGAGCATCTCAACACCAGACCTGAGGCTCCTTCCAGAAATCCGCAATGCTCCCCAATGCCTGGGAAGGCTCTGCTTTCTTGCAAAGCCCTGAGCCAGTCGTCATGGATGAAGTGCTGGCCATGTGCTGCCCCCTGCAGGTCTCTGTTTCTCATCAGGTAGGCAGAGAAAAGTGAGTGTCATCAAATGCAGTCACAGGTGCAGTATTTAGAGTGCACAGTCATCCCGCATTTTATCTCGTTTTCCCACATCCTTCACTGTCTAGATGAATGTGAACCTACCACCGAAAACAAATAATTCTGGGGGAAGAGAAAACGTGAAGCTAGAACTACTGGGGGGAAAAATCACCACTTCGTATTCAATACTCTCCAGGTTCTCGTCCCTCCACACATGCGCACACACACAGTCAGAACTGAATCCAGGACAGCCCCGAGGGCCAGACGGAAAGTCATATTCATTGCACACCTTCTGTGAGTCATGCACCGAGCTCTCCGTTACCTCATCATTGACTGTCTTACTCTTTCAGGACAGGTAACACCAATCCCCATTTCACAGGTGACGCAACTGAGGCTCTGAGCAGTTAACATGCCCAAGGTCACACAGTTCGTAAGTATAAGGTGTGTTTGAGTCCAAAGACTTTCGCCTTCACCAATGGTCTTCAACCTTTTTTAAGTAAAAATTGTGTTCTCAGATGCAATCTCGTGCCCGGTGTATGAAAGAAATCGTAAGAGTGGGGCTCTTTGGTTGAACTGGTGGCTGGTGCTGTGGACAGTCAGGGAAGGGCTCATCCAGTCCTGCCCACCCAGCCTGGTTCTCAGCCCTCCCCTCTCCTGGGGCAGTCCCCTGGGCACAGAGGTGGGGACCCTGTGGAGCTGAGGGTAAGAAGCACTGCTTGCCTCTCAGACAGGTTTTGTTAGAGGCCCTAACAGGGGTGCCCAGCCCACGGTCCATGGGCCACATGTGGCCCAGGATGGCTACAAATGTGGCCCAACACAACATCGCAAATTTACTTAAAACATTATGAAACTTTCTTTTGTGATTATGTATCGCTATCGCATTGTATTGAATGTGTGGCCCAAGACAACTCTTCTTCTTCCAGTGTGGCCCAGAGAGGCCAAAAGGTTGGACACCCCTGCCTGAGCAAACCAACCATGTTTTCTAACAGAAAGGGAAGGGCTCCAGCTTTGAGGGTCCTGGTTGAAATTCTGGTTCTGCCGCTTATCATCTGTGCAAGTTTCTCAGCCAGTCCGAGCTTCCCCAGGACATTCTGGTTCAGCTACCATCCCAGAGAAATACTGTGTGAGCCACAGATGCAATTTGCAGTTTTCAACTATCCACATTAAAGGCAAAACGGTTAAAAGGTAAAATCAATATTAGTAATATTTTTCTTCAACCCATTATAGTCAAAACATTACCATGGCAACACGTACTCAATACAAAAAATTGTTAATCAGATATTTCACACACTGTTGGACTGAGTCTTCAGAATTCAATCCGCAGCCAGATCTAACAGGAGCAGCACATCTTTAGACACAACCCAACTCACACACAAAGTTTACATTGAAAATACTTGATCTGTATTTAGATTTCATAAAATCTATAGCCAAAGAAATAAATTCATAAAGCCAAGTTGTTCCAAACATGATTAAAAGTTTTTCAGTCACTGTATTGACTATCAGTTTTTAAATAGAAACGAACGTTGAATAAAATTGCTTTGGACGACATGAAAGAGAAACCCTCTCAAAATATCTTCCTGTGGCCTGGCAGTGGGAAGGCTCCAGAAAGCTGTTCTGGGGACGAAAGGGTTGAGATGAAAATTGAGCCAAATTTCAAGTCCTGTGTTGAGCTTAGGGGCAGGGCCAAGCAGGGCCAGGCAGGGCCAGCTGAGCCTGTGCTTCTGATGCCAAGGGGGCAGACAGAGCCTCAGGGGCCTTGGGTCCCTTCTGCAGGGGCTTCAGGGCTTGCCCTCCCATGGCGCAGTCTCCCCGGCAAGTACTGCTGTCAGAGGTAAACCCTGGCGTCCTCAGTACCTAAAGAATATTGCAGAAAAGCTCCACTTTTGAAGAATGGACTCCTCCCCTGCTTATTTCTCTCTCTCTCTTTTTTCAGTTTTTAAAAATTGTGCTGAAATATATGTAACAATGACCCATTCTAATCATTTGCACACAGGTCCATGGCATCATGTACATCTGCACGGTGATGCTACCACCACTGCCACCACTCACACCCACAGCATTTCCATCTTCCCCGGCTGGGACTCTGTACCTGTTCGACAATAACTCTCCATTCCCCTCTCCCCAGCTCCTGGCGACCACCGTTCTATTTCCTGCTTCTATGAATTTGACTATTCCAGGTACCTATTCCAAATAGATGAAATTATAAAATATTTGTATGACTTATTTTATGGCTGGCTTATGTCTTCAAGGTTTATCTATGTTGTAGTATTTGTCAGAATTTCCTCCCTTTTAAAGGATGAATAATATTGCCCTGGCTGGTGTGGCTCAGTGGATTGAGTACCTGCCTGAGATCTGAAAGGCTCAATTCCCGGTCAGGGCACATGCCTGGGTTGCAGGTCAGAACCCTGGTTGTGGGCATGTGAGAGGTAACTGATTGCTATCTGTCTCACACATCAGTGTTTCTCTCCATCTCTCTCTCCCTCCTTTTCCCTCTCTCTGAAAATAAATAAATAAAGTCTTTAAAAATAAATAAATGAAGGATGAATAATATTCCATTGTATGTATATACTACATTTTGTTTGTCCACTTATCTGCCAATGGACACGGATTGCTTCCACCTTTGGCCATTGTGAATAGTGCTCCTATAAACATTGGTGCACAAATACCGGTGCAAGACCTTGCTTTCACTTATTTTGCATATATACATTCCCACCAACAATACATGAGGTTTCCAATTTTCCTACATACTTGCCAACAGTTGTTATTTTCTGTGTTTTTTTTAATAATAGCCATCCTAATGGGTATGGAATGGGATATCATTGTGCTTCTGATTTGCATTTCCTTAATAATTAGCAATACTGAATATCTTTTCCATCTATTAATAGTCATTCGTACACTTTCTTTGCAGAAATAGCTATTCAAGTTCTTTGCCTATTTTTTAATTGGCTTGTTTTGTTGTGGCTGAGTTGTAGTTGTTATATATTCTGGATATCAATCACTATCAAATATATAATTTGCAAATATTTTCTTCCTTTCCATGGGTTTCCCTTTCATTCATTTGATAGAGTCTTTTGATTCACAAAAGTTTTTAATTTTGATGAAGTCCATTTTTGGTTTCTTCCCTTTATTACCTGTGCTTTTGTTGTCATGTCTAAGAAATCCTTGCCAAATCCAATGTCTTGAAGCTTTTCTCTTATATTTTCTGATAAGGGCTTTATAGTTTTGGATTTTACAAGTAAATCTTCAATCTATTTTGAGTAATTTTTATATGGTATAAGGCAAACGTTCAACTTTATTTTTTTTGCAGGTGGATATTCAATTTCCCCAATATCGTGTGTTGAAAAGACTATGCCTTCCCCATTGAATGGCCTTAGGATCCTTGTTGAAAATCATTTAAACACATACGCAAGAACTTACTTCTCGGCTCCCTATCCTATGCTGTCTTTATGTCAGTGCCACACTGTTTTGATTGCCATGCTTCGTAGCGAGTTTTGAAATCAGGAATTGTGTGACCTCCATTTTATTCTTTTTCAAGATTGTTTGGGCTCTCCTGGCTCCCTTGAGATATGAATTTTAAGATTAATTGTTCTATTTCTGCCAACAATATCATTGGGATTTTGATAGAGATTGCATTGATAGAGATTGAAAGACTGGTAGGAAGGGAGCAGACATGAAATGGGCTGGTCCCTGACCCACATGTGGTGGATAAAAATTCGGGAGGGATATCTTGGGAGCAAGGAGTCTTAGCCTCACACCAGGCCTCCCAAGCCCAGGGTTCCAGTGCCAGGAAGATTAGTCCCCACAACTTCTGGCTGTAAAAACCAGCAGGGATTGAGTCGGTGGAAGAAATTTCTGGAGCCCCAAGCAGCTCCCCTACAAGAACCCACACACAGACTCATCTATTCAGAGTCTGGGCTCCAGCACCAGGGAGGTAGGTGGCTTGAGGGACACCAGTCATGAACAAGGGGAGGCTGAGGTGTCTGACATCAAGACAAGCAGAGGCCATTATCCCTTTCCTGTGCCGTCTGCCCACAGAGCTGGCAGACTGGTGCTGTATCTAAGATTCCATCAACCTGGCCTTGGAGATCCCCAGAGACTCCACGCCACCTAACGTACAGACCCACCCAAGCTGCTTTTCCGTATGACCAAACAAGTAACAGCTAACCTCAGTGAGTCCCAGGACCAGAACTAGCAGCCTAGATTGACAGCCTGGCTTTGCCTGGGAATCTCCAAGCCCAGCACAAGTAGCAGCCATCTCAGATTGCTTTATAACTCAGGCAGGGAGGCCCCAGGCAAAGAACAGGTAGGGGCTGATCTTGGCCTGCAACACCTGGGAAACCCTAGGGCCAGCACACCCAGTGGACAGCTAAAAACCAAGTCGGAGCACCACCACCCTGCCCCCGCACAGCTGATCCTCCACAGAGGGTTGAAGTTGGTGGTCAGTGGTCACAGCCAATCCTTGCAAATGACTGGCCTGGGTAAATCCCTCCCATTGATCTGCCAACAGCAACCAAAGCTCAACTACAAGAGGAGG
The DNA here is from genome assembly GCA_007922815.1 of Macrotus californicus. NCBI lineage: Eukaryota > Metazoa > Chordata > Mammalia > Chiroptera > Phyllostomidae > Macrotus > Macrotus californicus. The sequence goes on from VMDR010002802.1 coordinate 38,291, forward strand.
GTGTACTCAGCCCACACAAAGGGCACACCTTGAATACCCAGCGTGAGTGATAGGGGAGGCTGTGCCACCAGACCCTACAGGACACCTAATACATTAGGCCACACTAGTAAGACACAGAGTCAAAGCACCTCTATCTAATAATACAAACAAACACAGGGAGGCCGCCAAAACAAGGAGACAAAGAAACATGGCCCAAATGAAAGGACAGATCAAAACTCCAGAAAAAGAGGTAAATGAAATGGAGATAAACAGTCTATCAGATTCAGAGTTCAAAACACTGGTTATAAGCATACACAAGGAAATTAGTGAGAACCTTGAGAGTATAAAAAAGATTCAGCGTGAAACGAAAGATACACTAATTGAAATAAAGAACAACTTACAGGGAAACAACAGTAGAGTGGATGAAGCCGAGATTCAAATCAATGATATGGAACATAAGGAAGCAAAAAACAATCAATCGGAACTACAAGAAGAAAAGAGAATCTAAAAAATGAGTATAGTATAAGCAGCCTGTGGGAAAACTTTAAGCAATCCAACATTCACTTCATAGGGATGCCAGAAGGAGAAGAGAAAGGGCAAGAAATTGAAAATCTATTTGAAAAAATAATGAAAGAAAATTTCCTTTCTTTCATTATTCCTTTCATTATTTCATTCCTTTCTTTCACCTGAGTTGGTGAAGGGAATAGACATGCAAGTCCATGAAGCACAGAGAGTCCCAAAGAAGAAGGACACAAAGAGGCAAACCCCAAGACACATCATAATTAAAATGTCAAAGGTTAAAGATAAAGAGATGAGAGGGATGAGTGGGAGGAATGGGTGAAGAGGTGAGGGGATTAAGAAGTAAAAATAGATAGCTACAGAATAGCCATGGGGATGTGAAGCACAGTATAGGAAATGGAGTAGCCAAAGAACATATACGCATGACCCATGGACATGAACAAGGGCTGGAGGATTGCCTGAGGGAGTGGAGGGGAGCAAAGAGGGGAAAATAAGGACAACTATAATTGCATAATCAATAAAATATAATTTTTTAAAAAAATAGTCTCCTCAATAAATGGTGCAGGGACAACTCGGTATCCACACATGAAAGAATCAGGTAGGACCCTTCCCTCACACCATATTAAAAAATTAACTCAAGTGGATCAACAACTTATAAGAGCAAAAACTAGATGAAACTATTGAAAGAAAACAGATGTAAATCTTCATGACCCTAAATTTAGTGATGGATAATGAAAACTTTAAACATAGAATTAATATATAACCCAGGAATTCAACTCCTAGGTATATACCCAAAGGAAATGAAAACATATGACCGCATAGTAACTTGTACACAATGTTAATTTATAACAGCCAAAAGGTGAAATAACCCAAATATCCATCAGCCGATGGATTTATAACCAAATTGTGGTATGCCCATGCAATGGAACACCATTCAGTCATAAAAAGGAATGAAGTACTGATACATCCTGTAACTTGGATGAGCCTCAGAAACATGATGGTAAGCTAAAGAAGCCAGACACAAATGTCACATATTATATAATTCCTTTTATATGAAAAAATCCAAAATAGGCAAATCCACAGAGACAGAAAACTGAACAATTTCAGGGAATGGGAGGATGAAGAAAAGGGGAATTATTATTTAATGAGTGTGGGGTGTTCTGCAGGGGGTGGGGGATTGGACTGAATGCCACTGAATGACACATATTAACATGACTGATTGGCCCTGGCCGGTGCGGCTCAGTGGACTGAGCGCCAGCCTGCAAACCAAAGGGTCGCAGGTTCGATTCCCAGTCAGCGCACATGCCCGGGTTGTGGGCCAGGTGCCCGGTGCGGGGCATGCGAAAGACAACCACACATGTTTCTCTCCCTCTCTTCCTCCCTCCCTTCCCCTCTTTCTAAAAGTAAATAAATAAAATCTTTAAAACAAATAAAATAAAATGATTAATTGTATATTCTGTGAATTTCATCTCATTTTTTTTAAAGTGACAGACATAGCTAGATGAACACAGAGAAAGGGACTGGAGAGGGGGTGAGAAAGAAGAGATTGAGCACTCAGGAAAAGCTGCAGGCCATTACAAGAAATTTATTAGTACTGTTCAGTCAGTGGGTTGCCAGCTAATTTTAATATGGATCTATATACAAAGAAAATGCCTCATTCTACATAATGAATATTTAATCATGCATGGGGCGGGCAATTTCACAGAAGTAATTAAAAGCAGTCTTTTGTTTATTACTCAAAAATGATAGCGACCCGCTGACCGGAGCTGCAGACACAGCGACATGTTGAAAACGTTACCTACTGACATATGTTATTAGAGGAATTAAGGGTCTCTTTCTTCCCCTGCCCTTATAGAAGCTAATCATTCCTAAGCCCTCCTGTCTGCTCACACGCAGAGCACAACTCCGTGGGGAGGTCACCTCCCAGAGGAGGCTGGAGAGCTAGGCCAGCACCCCTTGATGTACGACCTTCCCCCGCCCCAGGCCATAAATTGAAACAGATGAGCCGGTTATGGAGAAGACCACAGAGAGGAAATATGCCACCGTGTGTGCTCTCTGCAGGAAGTTGTCCCCGCTGCCCTGCCAGATCCAGCCAGTTATAAAATCCTGTCCATTCTCTCCTGAAGCCATTGTCACGGTGCTATTTCCCCCTTTGTCACGATTATTGCCCTGCTCCAGCTCCCCAGGCCCCCCACAGTCTGCTCCTTCCCATTCCCATCTACCGAGGACTCCTCTGGCTCCGTGGAGGAAGGCGCTCCTTTGCTTACACGCCTTCCATGGCTCCCCATTGTCTGCACTGCTCCTTACCCTGGGATTAAAGGCTCTTGTTATCTGGCCTCAGCTGGCCATTCTGCCTCGGGCTTCTTGGTTTCTTGGTTGCCAACAACAGAAAGCGACTATGTCTAACTTGAGCCAAAAAGAACCTACTAGAAGGAGGACATTGGGGAACTCAAAGAATCCATGGGAAGGCTGAAGAAGTTGGCCAGCAAAGGGCAGAGATAAAGTCATATGTGCCAGGGGGCAGTCCAGCCAGGATGCTGCTACTGGCACCTGCGTCACTGGCCCCTCACCACCATCCAACAGCCCTACCTCCTCCGTAAATGACCTCTAAAAGTCCCCACCTCTGCACTTTGGCCTCCAGACATCCAGTCCCAAGAGGGAGTGTCCAACCAACAGAGGCTAGGCTTCCTCTGCAGACTCACCTCCACCATCCAGGGAAAAGAAAGTCTGACCCTCTTTGCCTCCACAGGGAGAGCCAGAGAGCTCAGTTTCAGACACTGCCTGCCTGTAGCCACACCAACACTTCCTTCACAATCCCGGCCCATCACTCCAATTCTGCTCCTGTATTTTCCCACCCAGAATGCCTTTCCCTCACCTCCTTATAACCAGTTGGATTATCCTTCCAATGTTCCAATCGAATACCATCTCCTCTAGGAAGTCTCCCGTAATTGCTTCCACCTCTTCCAATCTGGATATGATGCCATCTGGACCTCCCTGGTGGTGTGGAGGGCTCTCTATCAAGTGTTAGAGCTTCTCACACTCCTGGGTAGCGCTCCCCTGTGAGACCATGAGTTCCTACAGGGTAGTGTTTATGACTTCTCTTATCCCCAGAGCCAGGTTCAGAGCCAGCCTGATGTAGGCAAAGAAGCCTAGATGGACACAAGCTGGGTCTACAGAAGGAAGCTCTGCCCTGTTTCATGTGTCTATGTCAGCCTCCTGGCCACATCAGAGGTCAACCAAAAGTAGCAATGAAACTGGCTGGGTCTCTCCCATATATACCCTTACTCACGATTCCCATGAACATCACTAGAGAACTTCCTTAAATTCGGATTCCTGGGCCCTACCTCCAGAGATACTGATGCGTAACTCTGGGGCGAGGCCAGGAATTTGCATTTTAATCCACAATTTGGATGCCAATGGCCCACCGATCACATTCAAGAAAATCTAGTGAGTTGCTTTTGCTGTTTCTGCCTTTTGAGGCTCTCATGCCACCTCTTCCTGCCCAGTTTTTCTACTCTCTTCCCCAAGGACACAGTCAAGCAGCCTGCACCATCACACAGAAGCTGGCACTCAGAAGATTCTGTGCTTGGTTGAATGTTCTGCTGTCACCATCATGAAATTCGTAAAAATTGTCCTGCACGTTTATTTTGGGCGGGGCCCCCCAAATTATGTAGCCAGTCCTGGGTGGACAGTATCTGACACACTCACACCTCCAAGAGCAGTTTCAGAGTGTTGCTACTCCCATGGAGAAGAGAAGACAGGGAGAAGACAATGTTGAACTCAGGTGGCTTCAGACTCTAGTGTGCCAAGAAATTTAGGTCAGCTTCTGCTCACCTGGTAGTCATAGCACATGGATGTCCCCCCAAGACTAGGGCTGAGCCTGACCACGGGGCTCTTCAAGATAGAACTATATAAATTGCCTCCATTCATGAGAATCAAATTTGTGACATTATCAGTACCTCTTCCGGCTCACTTAACAGCCTGTTGTTATACATCAATGAGTTATGTGACCCAAGATTTGTGTTAAGTGACAAGAACACAACAGCCTATGTAGGAGAAATGTTGTAATTGATAATAAATTCTTTATATACATATATTTGACTGAAGCATAATTTATATGTAATTAAATGCACAGATTTGGAGCAGTTTGATGAATTTTGACCTATATATATGAATTTTCACATATATTCACTCATGTAACCATGACCTCAGTCAAGATGCAGAATATTCCAATACTCTAGAAAGTTCTTTCCTGACCTTTCCTACTCAACTCTCACCACCATACTGACCCCAGCAAGCACTTTCCTGATTTTTGTCTCTATAGGTTAATTACGTCTGTTCTAATAGTGCATATAATGAACACATTCAGTATATACTCTTTTGTGACTGGCTTTTTACATTCAGCAAAATTTCTCTAAGACTCATCCATGTTGTTTTATGTGTCAATAGTTCATTCCTTTTTGTTTCTGGAGTAGTTAGTATTCCATAACATGGATGTGTCACAATTTATTAATCTATCCTCTGGTTGATGGTAATTTGGGTTGTTCTCGGTACAGTCCACTGTGAATAAAGCTGCTCTGAATATTTTGGTATATGCCTTTTTTATAAACAAATGTTTTCTTTTCTCTTGGATAAATACCTAAGAGTAAAATTGCTGAGTCATGAGGTTTGTGAATGTTTAAGTTTACAAGAAAGTACTAATCTGTTTTCTAAAATGGTTCATTCTCACATGAGCAAAGTATGAGAGTTTCCGTTCCTCCACGTCTTCTCCAGCACCAAGGTTGTCAATCTTTTACTCATTCTTTTAATCATTTTAATTTGCATTTCTCTGATTAGCAATGATAATGCATGGTTTTTAATGTGCTTATTGGCCATTTGTACATCTTGGTTTGTGAAGTATCTGTGCAGGTCCTTTATCCACTGTTTTTTAAGAAGATTGCTCATCATTTTATTACTGAGTTGGAGGTGCTCTTCATATAATTTGGTATGGGTTCTTTGCCAAATATCTGTAAGTATTTTCTCCCTGCCTGTAGCTTGCCTCTCATTTTCTTAATAATGCCTTTTGAACAGCTAAAGTTTTAAATTTTGGTCAAGTACAAAGTGTCCATTTTTTTCTTTTATGATTAGTTTTTTTGTCCTAAGTAGCCTTTATCCCAAAGTTGTGAAGATTTTTCCCCCCACATTTTCTTGTAGAAGCTTTATAGTTTTAGTTTTTACATGCAGGTCAATAACTCATCTTAAAATAATTTTTATGTATGATGTGAGGTAGGGATGTCAAGGTTTATTTTTTTCCCTGCAGATTTCCAGTTATTCCAACATCATGTCTTGAAAAGCCTGTCGTTGACCTACTGAATTATTTGGTGCCTCTAAAAGTCAATTAGCTATATAAGTATGAGTCTATTTCTGGACTCTCTATCCTGCTTGATTGATCTATTTGTCCATCCCTACAGTAATGTTGCACTACTTTGATTCCTATAACTGTACTTATTGATGACTTTTGAGTCCTGCTCTCTTTCTGACACTTTTTGCTCTTCTCTTTTTCTCACTAGCACACCATTCACCTGGCACATCCAATTCAAGAGGCATTTATTAAGGAAAGCAAAAGCAGTAGCAACAACTATCTGTATCCCAACATCCAATTTCTATTATTTGTAAAGTAATAGAACCCCAAGTATTAGCAGCCATATGGATTAGAGGCTTGGTTCAGTAGCATTCCTAACAGCTGGCTAAATATGGTCATAGATATGAGTAATATGTGCAGCTTCCAAAGTGTGTCCTTAATAGGAGAAAGTGTAACTCTCCCTTCTGCTGGCTGGAAATGCCAGGTGGATTATAAAGTAATCTGAGGAATCAAGGCCATGAATGCAGAACAACAAACTAGAAGGAGCTGGAGTCCCGGATACCATGGGGTACCAGCCCTGGACCATGTGCCATTTTTTATATGAGAGAAAAATAAACTTCTTGTGCAAGCCACTGATATTTTTAGATGTTTCACTCACAGGAAAGCCCAATATACCTCAGACAGGAATGTATGGGAAATTTATACTTACTAAGAATGTATAGACTTCTGGTCAAGATGGAGGCATAGGTAGACACAGTTCACTTTCTCATACAACCATAGAAAGAATCACAACTAGATCTTAAGACAAATAACACCCAGAACCATCAGAAAATTGAACTGCGTGGAAGTCCAACAACCAAGGATTTAAAGAAGCCACATTCATCCAGACGGGTAGGAGAGGTGGAGTCACAGAGAGATGGAGAGGCAAGGAGATGCTGTGTGGTGTGGAGAGGCAGTGGCAGCAGCTGAACAGATGATCCCACAGTCACATATGGTAGATAAAAATCGGGAGGGATACCTTGGGATCGAGCGATCCCAGCCCCAAGCCAGACCACAGAGCCCAGGGTTCCAGCACTGAGAAGATAAATCCCCATAACTTCTGTCTGTAAACACCAGCAGAGGTTGGGGCAGTAGAAGAAACTGCCGAATTTTCAGGCGACTCAGTTTAAAGGGCCCACACGGACTTAGAATGTGCACAAACCCACCCACTCTAGGATTCACCACCAGGGCAACAGCGGGAAAGGTGCCAGTCACTTATGGGAAGTGGGTGAAGTGACTGGAAACCAGCCAGTGCCAGGCAAACCTCCAGAAGCCAGGCAGTGGCATTGCTCCCTCTCTGAGCCCTCCCCCCACATAGAGCCACCAAGCAGTGAAGCAGCTTGCCCCACACTAGTGAATACCTAAGGCTCCTCCTCACACAATTTACAGGTGCCTTTTCTACACTAGGCCACGCTACTAAGACAGGGAATCAAAGCTGCTCTACCTAATACACGGAAACAAATTCAGGGAGGCTGACAAGTTGGGGAGACAAAGAAATATGACCCAAATGAAAGAATAAGAAAAAAAAAACAGAAAAATTACTAAGTAAAACAGAGATAGCCAACCTATCAGATGCAGAGTTCAAAACACTGGTGATAAGGATGCTCAGAGAAACCACTGAGTATGGCAAACACATAAAGGAAAAAATGAAGGCTAGACTAAGTGAAATAAATAAAAATCCACAGGGAACCAACAGTGAAGGGAAGAAAGCCAGGATTCAAATCAATGCCTTGGAACATAAGGAAGAAATAAACATTCAACCAGAACAGAACGAAAAAACAAGAATTCGAAAAAATGAGAAGAGTATAAGAAGACTCTGGGACACCTCCAAAAGGGCCAACATCCGAATCATAGGGATGCCAGAAGGAGAAGAGGAAGAGCAAGAAATTGAAAACTTAATTGAAAAAATAATGAAAGAAAAGTTCCCCAATTTGGTGAAAGAAATAGACATACAAGTCCAGGAAGCACAGAGAGTCCCAAACAAGTTTGCCCCAAAGAGGACCACACCAAGACACATCATAATCAAAATGTCAAAGGTTGAAGATAAAGAGAGAATCTTAAAAGCAGCAAGAGAAAAACAGAGATTTACCTACAAAGGAGTTCTCATGAGACTGTCAGCTGATTTCTCAAAGGAACTTTGCAGACTAGAAGGGACTGGCAACAAGTATTCAAAGTGATGAAAACCAAGGACCTACATCCAAGATGACTCTATCCAGCAAAGCTATTATTTAGAATGGAAGGGCAGATAAAGTGCTTCTCAGACAAGGTAAAAATTAAGGAATTCATCATCACCAAACAATTATTACATGAAATGTTAAAGGGACTTATTTAAGAAACAGAAGATCAAAATATGAACATTAAAATGGCAACAAACTCACAACTATCAGCAACTGAATCTAAAAAATCAAACTAAGCAAATAGCCAGAACAGGAACAGAATCATAGATATGGAGATCATTTGGGGGAAGGGGGAGAATGGGGGAAAAGGTACAGGGATTAAGAAGCATAAATGGTAGGTACAAAATAGACAGGGGGATGTTAAGAACAGTATAGGAAATGGAGAAGCCAGAGAACTTATATGCATGACCCATGGACATGAACCAAGGGGGTGTGGGGGGATTGCTGGAGGGAATGGGGGTACTGAGTGGAGGGGGGCCAAGGGGAAAAATTGGGACAACTCTAATAACATAATCAATAAAATATATTTTTTAAAAGAATGTATATACTAAGCTATGTCGCACTGATTATTTTATTTAAAGTCACATTACAACTTAATGAGGTAGATATAATTATCCCCAAATAGATGAGGAAACTAAGGCTCAGAGAGGTTGAGTGACTTATTCATAGTCACAGAGCTGATAAAAAATAGGCTGGAATTCAGAACCAGAACTGACTAGACTCAAACCAAGCGCATTCCATGAGCCCCTCTTATGTATTCAGGATCCGAGGTTGAGTCTTTTCTTGTCTGCACCAGCCAGGCTGCTCTTCTCCACCCCACTCAGCACTGCAACTGCGCTGCCAGTTGCTCTGCTCTCCGTTCCTCGAGGACTCAGCGTATCGACTCCTTGCTGCCAGGACCCGTCTTAGGAGGCTTTATTCCCCCAGCTGTAGCCACTAAACATTTAGTAAAGACCTGCTGAATGGTTGATTGTCTTCAAAACGTGTGTTGAAGACCTGTAAAGATGACAAGAAAGCCTGGGGCTAGGGCTGGCCAATAACTAAGCACCTATAACATAAGCGTTCATTTCATGAGCCCTTACACTTCCTTTTTTTTAAAGACACACCTCATTACATTGAGAAACAAAAAGAGAAACACACAATTGCCTTTTATCTGCCATCATAACTGAGTACAGATTCCAAATTTCACTTCAGTCGAAGATCTTTCTGGAAATATGGCCTGCTGACCAATTAAGTCTAACAAGATGCCTTGGATCTGGAGTGGGTCAGGCAAGGGTGAAAAGCCAGGAGTCTGAAGATGCAGTTCTTTGAAAGGAGGTGGGAAGGAAGCGCACCCTGCCCGAGTCTCCAAGTTTCAGGCATAAATAGAAAGACTGGAATGGTGCTCACACTCAAAAGGGAGGCGGGAAATGAAAAGCCTATCAGCCAGAGGCCAAGATCACAGTGATAACCAGGGCACCTTCCAGCATCCCAGAGACAACTTCTAGGTCACGTGGGGCTCGGTGGCCAAGAGCTGTATTGGAAAACGCAGATCTGTGAGTAGCACTGACCATCCAAAGGTCAGGCTGAGATCTCTCCACTCACTTGAACTGTGGTAGCCGGGATAGAGCCCTTCTGTACTCAGTTTCCTCGTGTGTGAAATCACCATTGAACATAAAAGATCAGACATAATGTAACCCAAAAGAGCATCTCCTTGGTGCTTTGTGCGCTGCCACATAACTAGCCCTGGGAAATTTGCTTCATGTCTCTGTGCCTTAGTTCCTTTCTCAGTAAAATAGGGGTAGTGACACCAGGTCACAGGGGGATCATGAGGGTCAAAGAAAATTGGAGACATAAAAGCTGCTTCATTCCCTGAGCTTTCCAATCTTGTGGGCTCCCACCATCAAGTCTCTTTTTCTGAAGGGAGTTTCAAGGGCCTGCGTCCTTTATAATCAGAGGCTGAACAGTATAGAACCATAACACACTGTACAAGTCTGGTAGTTTTTATCCTGCCATGGAAAACTGACAATTACCGCCACACAAGCTTCAAGGCTGGGAGGCCAGGCCAACCATGTCAGAAGCCATCCAAGGGCCATGACACTCTTCAGGGAATTTGCTCCATCATAGTCCTGGGTGCTGGGGAAGGTCTCCTGCTGCAGCACTGGGTCCCAGGTGTGGGCCCAGCTGTCCTTCACAACCTGCCGTTTGGGCCCATGCTTTTTAGTTGATGGTGACACGCAACTGCACGAGGCATTCCTGAGTGAAACCTAGTTTTGCACACTGGAAAGTGAGGTTTTCTATGTTCTTTCCATTTCTTTACAGGTAGCGTTCAACATACCACCATCCTTTGGGGCCAAGCAACACACTTGGCAGTGCGAATGCACCTTACGACCAACAAAGTGAGTGGTTGTTCCTGACCTACCTCACGCACCCCTCACAGACACCCTAGCTATGCACACACTGGAGTCATTAGGCTGGTGATTCGCAGGGCCCAAAGTCAAACAGCTGGAAGTCAATGGAACTGTCACTCTCTTTCACATACACCTACACACACACGTGTAACTTCGTTCATCACCCCATCGTGTCCTCTGAGAAACATCTACAATGAGGCCAGACCTTCTCTGTGACAGCAGCAGAAAGCTCAGTCCTGTGATTTAAAAAGCATTCAGAAGTTTTGGTCCCAAAATGTTTGTTTGTTTGTTTTCTTAGGAGAAGGGGTGGGGCCCCTGGTATTCAGCTGGGGTTAAATCCCACCTCCTCAATCAAGCCACGGGGACAAGAGGTCATGGGCTGCTGTGAGGATTAATTGAAACAACTTGATAATGACATACAGAAAGTGCCCAACAGGTGTCATTTCCCTCCCCTACTCCCGTTCCATATTGAAACAAGCTGCCTTCAATTTGTCCCAAACCCATGAATCCCTAGGACCTGGTTCAAGGCACCTCTCACAAAAGGCCTTCTTTCTCTGACCATCCCGGTCCACCTGGATTCCTTCCGCTCCAGAATTTCTATTGCATTCCTGGTCTGCAACACATGGTGTAGGTGCTTGTTATTTTCCAGGTGTGTTTTGGATTAATAACTAAACTTCAAGGGCCCATAAGGAGAAGGATGAAGATGACATCTTTTCTTTAGATAGCCCTTCAGTCTATAGCACAGAACTGGGCACATAGTAGGTGCTTAATAAATACATGATTCAGTCTTCCCCCTTTCTTGCCCCTATTGCATTTTTTTAGTTTCTTGAACTATATCACCCTTAATCTGATAGTGAATCTCATCAAACCTAGAAGAGCTTTTTAGCAATTACATTTTTATTAGAAGATTATTTTGTACATATCTTCTTGTAGCTTGTAGCAGAGAATGCCAGCTGCCAATCAAAATCCCTGCCCCTTCCTCCAGAATAATAGCATTGTTGCCCAGTTACAGACCAAATTTCCCAGACTCCTCTAGGTGTGGCCATATGTCCAAGTTCTTGCCAAAGGAATATGAGAGAAGACTCCAAGCCCAGAGCTCTTTCTGTACCACCCCAAGGAGACACCTATTTTTATTTCCTTTAATCTCTTCACATAAACTATCATCGGGAGAATTCCCATGTAAAACCCAAGTGAGCCACCCACAAAAGAAGAAGCCTTATGACATTAGGCAAGTCGCTTTTCTTCTCTGGACTTCATTTTCTCACCCGTGAGGAAGACTCCCTTCCAGCTCCAACACTGAAGGAGTCTAAATTAGACTTCTATCTATTCAGCTCCCTCCTGCCCTTTGCCCTTCTCACCTGCCCCCACGAGCTTCCAGGCAGCCTGGGCTAACAATTTGACTGAGAAACAGCTGTGCCTAGGTTCCCTTCTTATACATCAAATCCCAGTTCTTTCTGACTTTCAAACGCCTGGATGCCTCCCCTCATAATGTTTGAATTGCTGAGATGAGGTCATACTGGATTAGGGTGGACCCTTAGTCCAGTATAACTAATGATCTTGCAAGAAGAGGGGAGGAGACACAGAGACAGACACACAGGAGGAAAAGACAGCCATTGAGGATGGAGACAGATTGAAGTGCTTTAGCTGCAGGCCAAGGAACGCCAAGAATCACCAGCAACCACCAGAACCTAAGAGAAAGGCAAGGAACAGAGTGTTGCCTAGATCTTCAGAGAAAGAACAGCACTACCAACAACTTGATTTTGCAGTCTTGACCTCCAGGACTGTGAGAGAGTACATTTCTGTTGTTTGAACCCTTCCTAGTTTGTAGTGCTTTGTGACAGCAGCCACGGGAAATTAACACACTTCTCTAGAAAGCCTTTTCTTAGATGGTATTGGGTTGGCCAAAAAGTTCGTTTGGTTTTTCCCATAAGATGGCTCTAGTAGTGCTTGGTTGTCTTTAACTTCACTCAAAACAATTTTGTTAGATTGTATTGTGACAGCTGTCATAGCAGTATGAATTAAAGAAACATAAAAATTGGTGAAATTTTGTGTGGCCATTTTAATACTAAAGATGGAAAAAAACACGTAACATTTTTGGCATATTATGCTTTATTATTTCAAGAAAGGTAAAAATGCAACTGAAACACACAAAAAAGATTTGTGCAGTGTGTGGTGAAGGTGCTGTGACTAATCAAACTGTCAAAAGTAGTTTGCTAAGCTTCATGCTGGAGATTTCTCACTGGACGATGCTCCAGGTCGGGTAGACCAGTTGAAGTTGATAACAATCAAACCAAGACATTAATTGAGAACAATCAATGTTCTACCATGTGGGAGCTAGCCGACATACTCAAAATATTCAAAACAATAAAGTTATTGGTGAAAATGAAAGTGTATCTTTTATTTTACAGAAAAAACTAAACGGACTTGTTGGCCAACCCAATGTTTCCTAAGACCTTATCTCTCCAGCTCCCAGATAAAGGATGCCAGCAGAGCTGACAAAACAGGCATAAAAAAAAAAAAGAGAGATAACAGACAGAACTAGGGCAGTGGGTTGGAGAAAGTGACAAGGGTCTGGAGAAGCTGGTTAGACCCACAGCTCACAGAGTCAGATGCAAAGGGTCAGCCAGCAGGTATGACTGCAGCAGGAGAATAGGACCCTAAAAATAGCCCATTGTGCTTAGTGAGCCACTGAGTACCCCCTGGGGACCAGTCCCCAGGGGGGCTCTGGGCCAAGCCCCAAGGTCAAGCCATTCTCTGTGGTAACTGGAGCTGCGTTCCTCCCCAGAGGCTTAGCCATCTAAGAGCTGGGAGCACAGTGACCCAGGCACCTTGAAGCCCAGGTAGAAGTCCACACCTCTGCTCACCCAGACCCCAGGGAGCCTTTGAATGGAGCAGCAGGTCCATCAAGTCAGCAAGAGCCAGGGGTGCTATATGGCTGATCTTTCCACTCCCGGCTCTTCTAACAAACTGGACTGAACATAATTGAGGTCTGTGAACAAAGGAAGACACCATCCACCTGAGACAGAAAAGGACTTTAACGTGTAGCCCAGAGTGCTCAGGTCAGGAAAGGGGTTATCACTCCTCCCCAGCAAGGTCTGCCCTCAGCCCGGTGGTCCCCATGATGAAGACGAAAGGGACCAACTCAATTATCTCAAAGGCCTTTTCTACTCAATTTTCTCTAACTACAGGTACTTGCACCCTGCCAAGGGCCTTGCACTCGATGCTCCCTCCTGGTTTCCTAGCCCTCCATCTGTGGGATGCAGACCTCCCAGCCTTGAACCCATCATTAAAACTGCCATGTCCCTGCCCCAGCTTAGGTCCTGCTCTGATGCAGAAACTCTGTGACGGGCAGAAATCCAGCAAACGGATCTGGTCATGAAGAGGCACAGGCAAAGTTCTCTGTGAGATTTTACAAGGAAAAGAGGAGCAGACTGCTCGAGAACAGGGGCCATGGCTGCTCTGTTCACTAGTGAATCTTGAGCTCCAGCCTTAGATCTGATGCCTGGCAGGGGCTCAATAAGTACTTGTTGGGCGGATGAACAAACGGCAGTTTCAGTCACTGCACCAGAATGTGTAAGGCTGGGGTGGGCAGGAGCAGAAGGACTCCTTAAACTCTTAGGGACTCAACTCAAACTTTGAAACACTGGCTGTGCTCTGTCCCCAAACCCTCAGATGAGTGCCAAGCCTGGTGATGCTTCAGCCTCTCCCCCTTGCACCCCAGGGGCCCATTGCCTCAGAGACCGAGGGATGCTGACCCAGTGCCCGAAATCAACCCTGAACAAGTGCAGAGCCTTGCACGGCTGCACACGTTCCACGTTTTCTCAACTGTCTGGGGGTAAAACCATAAAAATGAAAGGGGTTGGGGATAAGGAGATTCACAGAAAGGAGATATCAAAGAGGAACCATCCATAAGCTTATATTTAGCAATGAGCAAGATAATCAAAAGGAAATTAAAAGCGAGTTTCCTTGAAGAAGGAGGAGGAAAAAACTGCAATTGGTTCCCTCTGGTCTGAAGTCACAGCATCTGCCTTCCATCTGCACCCAGAGAAATGGCCAGAGTTCGAGGGACTGATCTACCAAAACTCTTCCAGGCAGTCCCGAAATGCACGTGCGTGCACACACGGTCCATCCACGTGTGATTTAAAATGCACAAAGCTTCAATGTTCAGAGGCCAACGCTTGGGTCCACCTTCCCATCCTTCATCATGTACTAAACACTCAGTCACTTGGGAGAAGAATTTTCAAGCCAGGTGTGTGACCATCCACTGTACAGTGATCAGCCTGTCACATGTGGAGCAAATAACTTGTTCTCACAATAACATGTCAAAGTTTGCGAATGGTTTATTTAATTGTATAAATTGGGGGAGGGTTCAAGGTTGTACCTATAGTGCCGTCACTCTCTTAATCCCAGGTACTCCCTTCTGCTTCCTCCCAGGACGGGCAGGGGTGGGGGTGGGCAGAGCATCAGGAATGTGCTTTTCTCACTGGGGTGAGCAGCCCTCCTCAGCCACAAGTTTGCAGCAGAAAAATAATGAAAGTCTCTGGTCTGGAATGTGGACCCCAGAAGTCAGGCAGATCTTGAAGACACATCTCAGAGATGGGATTGTATGAGATTTGGCCTGTCCTGAGCAGTACCTGGGGCCTCATGGTGGTGAAATCAGATGGTCCAAATGGGAAAGGGAGAAAGTCCAAGTCAGAGGGAGACAGAGACAGAGGGACTAGGAAAGGGACAGAGGGACAGAGGGACAGAGGGAGTGGGAAAATCCACCCAGGTCCCCATTGGCATCAGGCCTTGTGAAACCATTCATTCTTGTGTTTCGTGACGCACCCCTCTCTTCTAATCAACTCACCTTTTTGCTTAAGCCAGTTTGAGTAGGATCCTGTTACTTGCAAACAAAAATATGGGCCTTGGGCGCGGGCTGCAGAAAGAAAGATTTAGGAGATCTCCCAGAGAGGCCATGAGGAGGTAGAGAGAAGGCATGGAGCCCACTGAGCTGCCCAATGGCTTTCCAGCTGTGCCCCTTGGAACTGTAAGTGTTCTAGAATGGACCCCAGGGGCCAGCCCATTTTCTGCTCTGGCTAAATTTGGTTTGAACAAAAGTTTTTACTTCTTTTGAAATCCACTGGGCATAGCACAAGGCACTGGCATGAAGTGGAAACTGGATAATTTCTAGCTGCTTTACTTTCTCACTCATTCCACCTTAATAATTCCAGCTGCTTATCATTTTAAGCTGAGTCAGCCAGGTTCCACAGAAGGGCCACGGTGCTGCACATCTCCAGGAGATGCCACCCAGTGTCATGGTCTTCAGGAGGTGCCCTGGGATTGACAGTGTTGGGTGTAGCCCTGGAGCTGCCTCTTCCTTTTCTGTTCACCTGGACGCTCTGGGGATACTTACCAGGTGAGCTCTGAGATGGGAGTCTTGACCCTCTCCAGAGAGACTCAGCTCTTCTTCCCCTGGAGAATGGAGACAAGGAGAAGCAGATGCTGACCCTAACAAGCTCCCTCCCAGTAGGTAGGGGGAGTAAATTCGGAGACTTTGCAAATGGAAGCCTAGGTGCAGCAGAAGACCTCATCATTGGCCTTGGGCACAGAACGAGGAAAAGCAAATGCTCCTCATGAGATGGAAACCCTCGCCATGGAGATAGATTCCTGCTGGATGCCAAGAGAGCACCAACCCTCCTACAGATGGACACTGTGAGCAGTACAGAGACTGAGGGCCTTCTGTCCAAGAAAGAACTTTCAGAGCCCCATCACTCAAGTACCCATTTCCCAGGACAGGAGACCGGAGACTTCAGGGGGATGGACCTGTGAAGCCACACTATGAGTAAACTTGTCTGACTCCTCCCTTGGCATAATGTCCCCTGAAGAGCCAGCTGAGTCCTTTCCTAGCTCACTGAGCCAAGCGTCCAAGGACTCAAGTCCCTTCTTCCGAAGGGTGGCAGGGCACTCTCTGTACCCTTTCCTCTTCTTTCCCCGGCTTCAGGAATTTGTGGTATGATGGCAGAACCTGGTCAAGGACGTGGCAGCCAGTCTGTCCCCATGGGCATCATGGAGCATTAGAAAGAGCACTAGAATTGGTGTCCAAAAGCTATTTTTGACTTGACTCCAACGTGTGGCCTCAGATGTCACTGAACCTCTGGTTGTCAGTCTCTGCATCTGTACAGTGGGATAATGCAGTCTGTCCTGCTGGTTTCTCAGGCCATGAGGAATAAATAGGATGGAGTCTGGGACCACTTCAAAGAGCCAGGACAGCCACACAGGTGCCAAGGACAGAGGGTTATTCCAACCACTCCAGCAGAACCCTCAGCCTCACCTCCCGATGAGGCATTGCTGATACCACACTGACCTCTCCTGGAATCCACCTAAAACAACTGCCTTCCCACGGTGCCTGGGTCAGATCCTATATACCACCATTCCTGACACCCCCATCCTGATTTTATGGGAAAGGGAGGGTCAGGAGCCATCTCAGCAGAGGCGTCTGAACATGAGATCCCACACTGCTAGGGACCCACAAAACATGGCCCTTGTACCTCCGGACTATTATCAAGGTTTCAAAAAGATCTGATGAAAGACATTTCCCCAGGTAAATCCAAGGACCAATTTCTTTGCTTTAAACCAGAATGTTCTTTTGGTGTAGAGTGGTCATGCCCATTATCTCATGTTAGCCAGAAGCTCTGGTCCGTAACACAAACATTTCTGATGAACGAAAATGGGTACCCTAACTCACTGTTACTTGATAGGTGAGGGTTATTTGATAGGAGGTCTTTTTCAAAAGTCACAATCCCCGGCAATTCCACTTTTAGAAATTTCTACTAAGAAATAATTATGAAAGCATACAATGGGCAAGGCTGTCTATTGATACAGAGTTTTTTTTAAGTCCAAAAATTGGTTAAGGTTATGATGCATTTCAATGATGGGATTATATGCATTCACTAAAAATCACTTTGTAGAAGAGGATTCAGTAACACTGAGAAATATTATTTGAGCATGTTATTGAGCAGAGAAAAAAGGGTACGAAATAGTGCCTATAACATAATTCCAATTTGTACATTAAAAAGAAAGATTATATAACCTGCTGTTAAAAGCAGTTACTCTAGAGAGTGAGATCCAAAGGGACGCCTACTTATTGTTTTCTGTACTTTTGAAGTTTTCTACAAAGAATATGTATGGTTTCTATAATTGGGAGAAAGGCAGTAAGTGCCATTTGGGGAATCTCTGCGAGAATGAAGTGTCTAAGAGGGTCTTGGAAACCGAGCATTTGGAGAGACCCCAAGAGCAAGCCCTAGCAAGCCCTCCTCCCAACTTGTAACGTAGCAACGGGTTCCCAAAGATTTCATGCCGCCGTTTGTCAACATATCAAACTGGCACGGCAACTGTTGGTGGGGGTGGGGGTTCCTGGCCTCTCTTAAGCACTTTGTGAAATGCTTTGACTTCATCTGCTAAAGTTGAACATTCACCCACCTAAAATTCAACAGTGAACACACACCCCTCGGTAGACACTGCCAGACTGGTCATAACAGCATTGCTCACATTGGCGAGACCCTGGAAACATTCATTCTTGTTCATCAACAGGAGGACAAGCAAATAACCTGCGGTGTGTTCCCAGAATGTACAACAGTCAAATCAAGTTAAACTGTATTGCAGTTTGAGAAGAGGAAAGAAGTCCTGAGAACACAAGGCAGTGATGATTGCAGAACAGTGGGAATGTACTTGATGTCCCTGAAGTACACACTGAAAATGGTTAAGGTAGTGCATTTTACAGTATGTATATTTTACCATAATAAGACACGAATTTCACTACAGTGAACCTGGTGTGGGTGTAACTTAGTTATGGTAATATTAAGTAAAGAAAAATTTTTCCAGAGATGACACACAGCATGATGTCCTTTTTATAAAGTTAAAACAACCAAAATTTAAAATATGCTTCTTGAGAAAACATATAAATACAACAAAACTATAGAATAAGCGAAACAAGCGAATGATGGATGTAGCACTCAGAGTCGTGGTTGCTTGGATTGGGGAAACGTCACTGTAGTTTTAATGTGCTGTGATTAAGGTCTTGTCCTTTGTTGTGGGGTGGAGACACAGGTGCTTGTAATATTTAGAATTAAAAGAAAATAGAAAGGAGGAAGAAAGAAAGGAAAAGGGGGGGGGGAAAGGAGGAAGAAGGGAGGGATAGAAGTGGGGAAAGAAGGGGTCGTACACATGCCAAAGAAGAGAGTATGTCATGAAGCAAGGATTTTGATTTATCCAATTGAGGTCACCGGGTCCTTTAAAAAGTGCTGAACTGAACAATGTACACTAATGACACGTCGGCAAGTGAAAACCATTTATAAAAAGTAAGTGGGTGATTAACGCAACGTTGAGGGTAGTGGTTGCTCCCCAGTTGCTCTGGGGTGAGAAGGAAGATGTGTTTGGGGCTTCCCTGATCCTGGCACTCAGCTTCGGAAACTCATTCATTTTATTGTTATTCTTAGAGTACACATACTTTATATGCACTCTTTTGTATGTGTAATTTATTTCACAATTAAAAAGTAAAAGAGAAGAATAGAAGCATAAACTAATTAAGTAGAGAGCAAAGAAACAATAGAAATAAGTCTTAGTATTCTCTAAAAACTAATAAATGATCAAAGTTCTAGTAAGTTTGATCAAAAAAGAAAGAAGGCCCATATACTCAAAGTGAAAATGAGACTACGACTCTAGATACAGCAGAGATTTGTAAACTCTTAAGAGAATACTATGATCAAATCTATGCCAATAAATTTTAAAACAAGAAATGACCTAGGAAAATGTGTGACAGGATATTAAAATGAGACTTTCTCACCTCAGCTTCAGCTGAGGCTCCACAGACCAAGAAAAAGACACAATTGCCAAGTGTTTGCCCATTTCTAACCAATATGCCAAACTACCTCCCCTCCAGAAGGTAAGCTAAGGTTTTGTGAAATCAGCTCTGCCAGCACTGGCCTTCACCAGGTCTAGCTGCTACAAGGGTCCAAATTGGAGAGGGTTAGAAGAAAAGAGAATGACTTTGGGGGTGGCCAGGTAAGCAGGTGCTTCCCCTTTACCTCCAACCAAGTGAGAGGGGCTTGAGGAGGACCATTCAGGGAGCTTGTGTGCCCCCAGGACTGAGGGTCTTAAAGGCTTACACATAACTGAAAAATCTAAAGACAGGTCACAGCGAGCTGCCAAGCTGCAGAGTGGAGACTAAGAAGTGGAGAGTAAGGGCTGTCTTAGGAGAAGGGCCCTCTGTTGACAGTGAGCACGGAAGTATGTGTTTACCAAAGGCAAGAGGGAAAAGGATAAGGGGAAAGGAGTCCTCCCTTTGCCAGACAGAACCAAACAAAGAGGGTCTGACGAGAAAGGAGAGATAGCCAGCTGGAGTCAAGGCAACACCATGCTACAGGCATTGCAGCTGGAGGTCCCAATGGAGTGAATGGAGCTGGGAGAAATTAACAAAATGCCAAGAAGAGAAAGAACTCCAGATTTCTGCAAGCCTAGAGAGCACCAACCCTCATAAATTCACCTGTCTTCTAAGACTGGGCCCTCTCGCTTACAATTCCCACCCCAGAGAGTCCTGCAGATTAAATATGGCTATCTATCTATCTATCTATCTATCTATCTATCTATCTATCTAGGCAATGTGATGTTTATCCTACAAATGCAGGAATGTTTAACTTCAGAAAAAAAATGACTGATGTAATTCACCATATTAACAAATAAAATAAAGAAGACCATATGAAAAAAATTTTTATACAATTCGCCTATTTTTATTTTAATTCAAAGCTTCATGTTAAAAACTAAAACTCTTAGAGCATTAGTGATAGTAACTTTAACTTAATAAAATTGGATATCTTTGAAAAATATGCAGGAAATATTGTACTCAGTGATGAAACATCAGATGTTTTTTCTTTAAAATTATAAGTCAGCCCTGGCCAGTGTGGCCCAGTCAGCTGGATCGTTGTCCTGTAAACCAAAGGGTCACAGGTTTGACTCCCGGTCAGGGCACATGCCAAGGCTGCAGGTTTGGTCCCCAGTCAGGGTGCGCGTGAGAGGCAACCGATTGATGCTTCTCTCTCACATCAATGTCTCTCTCTCTCTCTCTCCTCTCTCTCAATCCCTGCCTCTCTGTCAAAAAATCAACATATCCTCAAGTGAGGATTTAAAAAATGGCTAATATCACTAGTAATCACGGAAACAAAAGAGAGATTCCATTTCACACTTATCAGATTGGCAAAATCTTACAAGTTTGATAACAGACTTGTAAGCAATGGTGCAAAGGGAACTCCTATGCTCATTGACAGGAGAGTATGTTGGTACAATCACTTTGAGGAGAAATTTGAAAATATCTAGTAGACTCGAAGATGATGCAACCTCACAATACAGCAAAACCACTTCTAAGTAACCACTCTAAAGAGAGATTCTGGTGCACAGAGAAACAGTTACAAAGATGTTTATTGCTGTCCTACTTGTAACAGTAAGAAAGTGGAAACAGCCATCATTAGGAAAATAGACACCGTAAAAATGTGATTTCTTCACCCAGGGAAATATCATACAGCAGTTAAAATGAACCAGATGTATATATATATATATATATATATATATATATTATCTCTCACATTTGCTCACTACATTTGACAGATTCCACCCCCTTAATGTCTATAGGATCTATGCTCCTCTCCATCTGCCCTGACAATTCCCTGCCATCTTTTTTTGCCTGAATGATGTAATAAACACCTAACTGGCCTCCTTGCTCCGTATCGGCCCCTGGGAGCCACTCAGCAGCCAACAGCATCTTTCTAAGATGCATACTGAACATTGTTACTTGCCTGCTTAAAGCCCTGCAATGACTGTGGCCTACCAGATAAAGCCCAAGTGCTTTAGCAGAGCCCACAAAAGCCCTACCAACTCTTCCAATCTAGCCTCATGAGGTTGTTCATGGTTCAATAGACAGGCCCGCTTTCTGCCACCATGCCTTCTTCATGTAATTTGCTTTCTCTATTCAGAGTAAACTTTCCTTTGCTCGGGCCCTTCCCACCTGAACGGACCCACCTGGCAAATCGGACCAGTCTGCAAGTGTCCAGACTTAAAGCTCAGCATGAATCTCTGTGAAGAATTTGCCACTCTTTCCAGGCAACGCTGAGCCATGGGCATCTGTCAGGACAACTGGTACGAGCACCACAAGACCAAGGTCAAGAGAAAGATCCACCACAGGAAGCAAAAATACAAGCTGGCACCCCTATGGCCAACACTAAGACTGGCTCCTGCTGAATACACGCAGGCAACAAGAGGTACCATGCCTTTAGGCTGGACATGGGCACCTTCTCCTGGGGCTCTGCGTGTTGTATGCACAAAACAAGGATTATTGTTGTCTTCAGTGCACCCAACAACAAACTGGTCTGCACCAACATCCCAGGAAAAAACTACATTGTGCTCATTGACAGCATACAGTATAGACAGTGGTACGAGTCCCACAAGGCAGTCCCACTTGTGTCCCTGGGCCACAAGACAAGAGCCAGGCTGATTCCTGGAGAGGAAAAATTTTACACAAACAAAAAAATTGAAGAAAATTCAGAAGAAATATAATGAAAGGACTTCCGGCCAAGATGGAGGCATAGGTAGATACACTTTGCCTCCTTACACAACCAAAAGAAGGACAATAACAAATTTAAACACCAAAAACAACCAGAACTGCCAGAAAATTGAACTGTATGGAAATCCAACAACCAAGGAGTTAAAGAAGAAACATTCATTCAGACTGGTAGGAGGGGCAGAGACAGGCAGCCAGGCAGAGAGGACTCGGGGCAAGGCAGCGGCTGGCAGACTGGCCTATCCCAGATTTGTGTGTGGATAATCAGGAAGAACAACTGGAGTGACAGACCACACAATCCAGGGTTCCAGCACAGGGAAATAAAGCCTCAGAACCTCTGGCTGTAAAAACCAATGGGGGTTGCAGCAGTGGGAGAAACTCCCAGTCTCATAGGAGAGTGTGTTGGAGAGACCCACAGGGTCCTAGAATGTACACAAACCCACCCACCTGGGAATCAGCACCAGAAGGGCCCAAGTTGCTTGTGCGTAGTGGGAGAAGTGACTGAGAGCCAGCAGAGAGCTGAGCAAGCAGCACTGCTCCCTCTCTGACCTCTCCCTCAACATACAGTGCCACAACACAGTGATGAGTGTTACCCCACCCTAGTGAATACGTAAGGATCCACCCCTCACAACATAACAGGTGTGCCAAGACAAAAAAAAAAAAAATATGGCCTAATGAATGAACAGATCAAAGCTCGAAAAATAGAACTAACCAATGAACTAACCAAACTATCAGATGCAGAGTTCAAAACACTGGTTATCAGGATGCTCATAGACATTGTTGAGTGTGGTCACAAAATAGAGGAAAAAGTGAAGGCTATGCAAAGTGAAATGAAAAGAAATGGGCAGGGAACCAACAGTGAAGGAAAGGAAACTGGGTCTCAAATCAACAATTTGGAACAGAAGAAAGAAATAAACATTCAACTGAATGAAGAACAAACACTGAACCAGAACAGAATGAAGAAACAAGAATTCAGAAAAATGAGGAAAGACTTAAGAACCTCCAGGACAACTTTAAATGTCCCCACATCCAAATCATAGGGGTGCCAGAAGGAGAAGAGGAAGAGCAAGAAATGGAAAACTTATTTGAAAACATAATGAAGGAGAACTTCTCTAATTTGGAAAAGGAAATAGACTTCCAGGAAGTCCAGGAAGCTCAGAGAGTCCCAAAGAAGTTGGACCCAAGGAAGCACATGTCAAGACACATCATAATTACATTACCCTAGATTAACGATAAGGAGAGAATCTTAAAAGCAGCAAGAGAAAAGGAGACAGTTACCTACAAAGGAGTTCCCATTAAGACTGTCAGCTGATTTCTCAAAAGAAACCTTGCAGGCAAAACAGAGCTGGAAAGAAGTATTCCAAGTCATGAAAGGCAAGGACCTACATCCAAGATTACTCTGTCCAGCAAAGCTATCATTAAGAATGGAAGGGCAGATAAAGTGCTTCCCAGATAGGTCAAGTTAAAGGAATTCATCATCACCAAGCCCTTATTATATGAAATGTTAAAGGGTCTTATCTAAGAAAAAGAAGATGATCAAAACTATGAACAGTAAAATGACAACAAACTCATAACTATAAACAACCAACCTAAAAAAAAGCAATAACAAAAACAAACTAAGCAAACAACTAGAACAGGAACAGAATCACAGAAATGGAGATCACATGGAGGATTATCAGCAGGGAGGGGGAGGGAGGAGAATGGGGGGAAAAGGTACAGAAAATAAGAAGCATAAATGGTAGGTAGAAAATAGACAGGGGGAGGTTAAGAATAGTATAGGAAATGTAAAAGACAAAGAACTTATATGTACAACCCAGGGACATGAATAAGGGGTGGGGGGAATGCTGGCAGGAGGGGGGATGCAGGGCAGAGAGAGAGAAAGGGGAGGAAAAAATGGGACAACTGTAATAGCATAGTCAATAAAATATATTTTTAAAAAGAAATATGATGAAAGGAAAAAGAATGCAAAAATCAGCAGTCTTCTAGAGGAATAGCTCCAGCAGGGCAAGCTTCTTTCAAGCTTCGCTCCAAGACCAGGGCAATGTGTCTCAGCAGATGGCTATGTTCTGGAAGACAAGAAGCTGGAGTTCTAGCTGAGGACATCAAGGCCTAGGGAAAAAAAAATAAAAACATGAATCCGCCAAGGGCCCACACACACACAAAGTCTGCTCTCCCCACTCCTTTGCTTTCTCTTGTGATGTCTCTGGCCACAGCCTCGGGCACAAGACCAGGTTCTCTTCCCAAGTGGGAACCAAGGCAAGTTATTTCCCACTCAGAGCTGATGCCTAACGCTGCACAACAGCACTGATCATTCCTGCCAGTTTTGCATGTAGGCCGGAGCATGCTGGGTAGGTCCGGACGGGGTGAGAAGCCAGTTCTTTCTCCTAGACACCGCTCCTTTCCAACCTTGTCAAACTGCGCCACTTTCAGTGGCTCTCTCCCTACTCCCTTCCTCCACAACCCTACACTGAGTTCACACTCTGGAACAAGCATGAAGACTCACGAACTGAGCTCCAGATTGGGAGGTTCATGGAGGAAGAACTTCAGTACTATGGAACCCCACTCAACCACACCCCAAGAGGAGCCCACTGAGCAGATGCTCAAAGCCAAACTCTCGTGTCCTTCTCCACTTTCTCACACACAGGGCCCAGAGGACCAGCCAAGGAGGAGGGGAAGGAGCCTGGATAGCACAGGAAAGACAACCAGGAGAGCAAGCCTGGATGCAGACAGGGAAGAAGGAGCAGCGTCAAATGCTACCAAATGTTCTCATAGGATGGGTCTGTCTAAAAGACAGCACATGGCCCAGTCTTGTGGATCATGAGTCAGAAGTAGTATTATCGCCCCTGATCCTGCCCAAGTGGTATCAGGGCACTAGCCTTGTAAAACAAATTTTTTTAATCTTTACGAGGACAACTCCTTTCTGTAGAAGGTCAATCCTATTAAGTGGAAAGTCTTTTTGCCAAGTTTGGGTGTGTGCATTTTAGAACATCTGAGTACTGAGTTGCTCTGCCAAGTAGAAGAAAAAGAATTTAGACATCCAGCGGGGGAAGGGCAGAACTTCAGGAAAGTAATGGAGAGGGAGAGACCGGTGAGTGGGAGAAGCTTGGGCAGTTGGGGGTAAGGAGACGAGTCAGAATGAAAGAAAGACCGCATGTGCTGGGTGGTGCTCGGTGTGGCCCCTCCCCAGGTGGGTGGAAGTGTGGGCCATGTTCAAGGATCTTTGTTTCCATGGATCTCTTGGGTATGGAGACGAAGCGATGGTTTGTGTGGGGGTGAAAGAAAGAGGTTCCTGGATCTGCACCCTGAGAGTATGGGCTCCCTCAGGGATCCACAGAACTTAGAGAGGCAGAGGGCGCTTCAGAATGGGGATTCGGGACACTCTGATCTAGATCTTAAGCACCTCCAGCTGACATCTGGATCTCTCTTGTTAACTGCACAATCTCTAATAAACTTTAAAAAAAATGATTCACCTTTCCAAAGTACGTCCAAGCCCTTATATATCATCTCATCAAAAATTAATGGATAAGTATGCACATCCACCACATCAGGCGTGGTGTTTAACACCCCTTCCTTGGGCTCGGCCCGCCAGACCACAGTCACTCAGAGCCAGAGATGGACCACACAGCTAAGGCTTAGGGCTTAGGGCTCACCAGGTTAGGGCTTTTTCCCCAGAGTACCGCAGCTGCTTCTGAGTTTGGCTGGAGCCAATTTGGGTTTGAAGGCAATTTATTAAAACGTGTCCTAGGAGTCAGAACAGTAGACAGGAAGGCCTTGTTTTCTAAGTGAATGTCCCAGGATAATGAGCTCCAAGCAAACATCTTCCTGAATCCTTACCACCACATTTAAAACCAGAAGAGAGCCCTGACTGGTGTGGCTCAGTGGGTTGGGCATTGTCCCACAAACCGAAAGGTCACTGGTTTGATTCCTGGTCAAGGCACACACAAATGATCGATGCTTCTCTGGAACATTGATGTTTCTCTCCCTCTTTTTCTCTCCCTTCCCCTCTCTCTAAAAAACAAATAAAATCTTTAAAAAAACAGAATAGAAAAGTTATACATGGGCTATTTCTCTCTACAGGTAAAAGAACCACAGGATGTTAGTTAGGTCTGCTGGAGACGGGCTGGTGAAGTGTTTCCCTGCCCAGATGCCTGACAGCCCAAGTGTCTAAATTCTCTGCCATGCACCTTCAGAGTGCCATAGGCAAAGAAGAGCTGTGTCTTTTTTCTCCTCCTGCAACATCTGAGTGAATCCCATCTCTAATTCTTTTTTCACTCATTCCCCACCCTCCCCTTTGGCAACTGTCACCTTGTTCTCTCTATCTGTGGGTATGTTTCTGTTTTGTTTGTTCATTTGTTTTATTTTTGAGATTCCTCATGCCAGTGAAATGTATGGTGTTTGTCTTTCTCTGACATTTAGCATAATACCCTCTAGGTCCATCCAAGTTGTCACTGATGGCAAGATTTCGTTCTTTTTTATCGCTGAGTAATATTCCATTGTATGTGTATTTATATGCCATATTCTTTATCCATTCGTCTATTGATGAACACCCAGGCTCCTTTCATATCTTGGCTATTGCAAATATTACTACGGTGCACACAGGGGTGCATGTATCTTTTCCAGTTAGTGTTTTTGTTTTCTTCAGACAAATACCCAGGATTGGAATTGCTGGGTCACAAGGCAGTACCATTTTTAATTCTTTGAGAAACCTCCATTCTGTTTTCCACAGGGGCTGCACAAATTTACAAGCTCACCAACAGTGCAAAAGGGTTCCCTTTTCTCCACATCCTCTCCAGCACTTGTTGTTTATTAATTTACTGATGATGGCCATTCTGACAGGTGTGAAGTGATATCTCATTGAAGTTTAATTTGCATTTCCCTGATGATTAGTGGTGTTAAGCATTTTTTCATGTGCATTGCTATCTATCTATACCTCCTCTTTGGAGAAATGTCTATCCAGGTCCTCGGCCCATTTTTTAATTGGACTGTGTTTTCTTGGTGTTAAGTTGTATGAGTTCCCTACGTATTTTGGATACTAACCCTTTATCAGGTATACAAGGGGGACCCCCCGAAAAAGAATTATCTTCTAGAGGGTGGGCCCCTTGTAGTACAGGCTTCCCCCACTAGGTGAGTGTTCTAGGAACCCATCTGTGTCAGTGTACCAGCTGGTGTTGTTGTGAGAGGTTGTGTTTGGCTTCAGTGAATTTTTCTGGAACACTCTTTCAACGTGTTGGCCCGTTTCATGATGGGTGATTTACAAGTGCACCTGCCCACACCGTGCGGAGTGTTCAGCAGTTTTTGACCAAAAACAGCATGACCCCCATACTCCACCCTCCCTATCCACCCAATCTCACCCTGGGTGACTTTTTGTTGTTGTTATTTCCCCGGATGAAAAAGGACCTCAAAGGGAAATGTTTTGCCCAATGTGGAAGAGGTGAAACAAAAAACATCAGAAGCACTAAAAGGCATCAAAGTTGATGAGCTCAAAAACTGTTTTTGAGCAGTGGAAAAAATGTCTCAATAGGTGTTGCATCACACGGAGAGTACTCTGATGATGACTGAAGTTTAAACATGTAAGAATAAATACATGAGTTTTTATAAATAAATTGCATTTTTTCGCTGTTCCCCCCACATAATCTGTGAATCTCTTTCAGGTTGTCTTTTCACTTTGCTGATGCTCTCTTTGGCTGTGGAAAAGCACTGTAGCTCGATGCAGTCCCATTTGGGTTCTCTGTTGTTGTTGATGCCCTTGCCCAAGGAGCCATATCCAAACACATCCTGCAAACGGTGATGTCAAGGAGTTTCTTGCCTATGTTTTCTTCCGGCAGTCGTATGGTTTCAGGCTTTACATTTTACGTCTTTAATCCATTTTGAGTTTGTTTGTGTATATAATAGAAGAAAATGGTCCATTTTCAATTTTTTGCATGTGTCTGTCCAGTTTTCCCAACACAACTTTTTGAAGAGACTGACTTTACTCCATGGTATGTCCCTGCCCTCATGGTCATGGGCTAATTGACCTAGTATGTGAAGGTTTATTTCTGGGCTCTCTGTTCTTCACCATTGGTAGGTATAGACACAGATATAGAGATGGTTTTTATGCCAGGACCATACTGCTTTATTAGAGTTTTGTAGTATAGTTTGAGATATGGTAGTGTGATACCTCACACTTTGGGGTTTTTTTTTTAAGGTTTCTTTGCTACTTGAGGTCTTTTGTGCTTCCATATACATTTTAGGCTTACTTGTCCTAATTCAGAGAAGAATGCCATTGGTAATTTAATAGGGATTGCATTGAATCTATATATTGCTTAAGGTAGTGAGGTAGTAATATTTTAACAATAATAATTCTTCCAATACGTGAGTATTGGTATATCCTTCAATTTGCAACTTCTTCAGTTTCTTTCTTTAATGTTTTATAGTTTTCAGAGTACAAGACTTTTACCTCTTAGGTTAAATTCATTCGTAGGAATTTGAAGCTTTTTGATGCAATTGTAAATAGGATTGTTTTCTTAATGTCATTTTTGTTATTGGCATATAGAAACACAACATATATCTGTGTATTGATTTTGTATCCTGCAACCTTACTGAATTTATCAGTTCTAGTAGTTTTTTGATGGAGTCTTTAGGGTTTCCTATACATAGTATCATGTCATCTGCAAGTAGTAAGAGTTCTACTTCCTCCTTATGACTCAGATGTCTTTTTTTAAATGTTACTCTACTTGTCTGACTACAATGGCCAGGACTTCTAGTACTATGTTGGATAGAAGTGACGAGAGTGGGCATTCTTGTCTTGTTCCTGATCTTAGAGCAAAAGATTTCAAATTTTCAACATTGAGTATAATATTAGCTGTAGGTTTGTCACATATAACCTTTATTATGTTGAAGTATGTTCTTTCTATACCCACTTTATTGAGAGTTTTTATCTTAATCTTGGAGTTTCTCAAATGCTTTTTCTGCATCTGTTGAGATAATCATATTATTTTTATCTTTCATTTTGTTAAAAGTGATTTATCACATTGATTGATTAAACCATCCTTGCATCTTTGGGATAAATCTCGCTTGATCATGGTATATAAAACTTTTAATGTATTGTTGAATCCAATGTGCTAATATTTTTCTTAAAGGAGAAGTTTGTCTTAATGAATAAACTGAACTAACAAGCAAAATAAAGACAGACTCATAGATGGAGAGCAGGCTGACAGCTCTTGGGCGGGTGGTCAGGGGGTAGAGAAATCAAGCAAAAAAGAAAAAGGGCTCATGGGCATGGACACAGGGTGGTATTTCAGGGGGGAGGGGCGGAGGAGGGGGAAGAGGGAGTAGGGACGGTAAATGGTAGTGGAAAAAATACAATAAAAGTTTTTTTAAAGAAATAAACATTTTTTGTTTAAAAAGGTTTATCTTTATTAGCTTCTTCAACAAACACCGGTAATTATTTTTAAATCATTTTTACTTCTTTGATCAGGGAAAATAATAAGCATTAAATGAATTGCATTAAATACTTTACAAACTTCTAATTGATTTAACTCGTCAGGAGTCCATTTCTTCAAGGAATGACTGAATGTTGGTAAGCATTGCAGTTGAGTTCTGGGAAAGTGAGAGTTTCATTACAGCGTTCTATTTGCATGTTTGTTTTTAAAATTTTGTAATAAAATGTTACAACTATTATGTACGATTTTTTAAAGATATTATTTATTTTTATAGAGAGCGGAATGGAGGGAGAAAGAAAGGGAGAGAAACACCCATGCAACAGAGAAACATCGATCGGCCGCCTCTCACACGTACCGTTGTCTGGGGACAGAGCCTGCAACCTGGGCATGTGCCCCGAATGGGAATTGAACGGGTGACCTTTTGTTTTGTGGGATGACACCCAACCAACTGAGCCATACCAGTCAGGGCTATATGTACAATTTTTAAGTCTGCCTGTTTAATGAGTCAGAAGGAAGGACTTTCATCATAAACATTTTGCCGGTGGTAAAATAAATAAATAGCTATATGAATATATATGTCAAATTACCCTCAAGAAGCTCAATCTATAGATCTGTGTTTGTATCAAAGCTCTCATTTTAAAGGTGAAATTAAAAGTGCTTCATTTTAACTGGAAATTAGGCAGTGCACTTGGAGAAGCTACATAACCCCACCATAAGTTGAAGAAGCAACTACATAGGATGATTCTTTGTCACAACTGTTTCACACTTGTGTGTGCACACATATTCACACACAAGCACACACACAAAATATTGGCAGCGTACATTCTGCATCGGTCACTTACACTTCTACAATCGCCGCCTCCCCAGCAGAAGCAGGTACCCCCATACCACAGCATCTGCCCCACCAGTCTACCCTGGCCACTCACTTAGAATTCCTTCCCGTTTATCTGTCTCCTCAGCAGCTCTCTGAGCTCCTTGCAGGCAAGGACAAGGCTGGCCCCTCTCTGTTCTGGGCTGGGACCCTGCTCCACACAGAATGGGCACTCAATAAATACTAAATGGTTTAAAAGTCAAACTGAGTAGCATTCTGGGCTTGTAGTAGAGAGTGACGAAAAGACAGGAAAGAAGAGAAGTGACCTGGGAGACAGAGAAAGAGCTGTGCTCTCTCTCCAAGCTGCATGCTTACTATCTGTGGGGATTCAGTCTCTCCATCAACAAAATGGGGATAATAAACTTTATTCTGCAGAGTGGTGGTAAGGAAGTGAGACGATGGACATGCAGTGCCTGGCACATAGTAGGTGTTGAATAATAGGCCGCTGTGATGAAAACAATGACACTGGGGATAAGATAACACCTGATGCAGAGCTTGGCACAAAGATGAGTGTTCCAAGCAGGGACAGTGAAGGGTTACCAGGCTAAGATTAGCCTAGAAGTTCATGATCTTTTAATAACAGTCAGGGAGGAGAGAGGATCCGCAGGCAGTTAGTACTTTTATATGTCATGACTTTAACTAATCCCCATGTCAACCTGTCAAGTGAGTGGTTTTGTGCCCAAGTCTACAGGAGGGAAGGAGGAGCCATTAACACGGGCGGGTGCGGTCACTCCCCCAAGTTCTCAAGGGCAGGAACTAGTGGAATTTCTGGCATCTGGGGCAGGAAGGGCTTCTGGGCTCCGGTACTCTCCCTATTCTCTTAAATCAAATCAAGTCCTGGAAGCACCTCCTAGCTCACCCTCTCTGGATCCCAGTCCCTGTGCCTTTGTTTAACAACAAACATGATTTCATTCCAGGCTGGCCTACTTCAAGTTCACCCAGGAAGGGCTGTTGCTTAGGAGGTGGACAGAGCCTCCCTGTTCCCTGCCCCCTGCCTGGTCAGAGGACACGGCACTCTCTCTTCTCCAGGCCTTGTTACCCTTCTTGCCTTGGGTTCATCTCTGAGTACTTGACCCTCGGAGACCGCACTCTCCCTTTGGATCATGGACTGAAGAGCTTCGAGGGGCTCAGAACACAGAGAGGGGTTTTGCCGAGAGGCACCACGAGGCAAAAGAAAAGACAAACTTGGGTGGACGTCCCAGCTGCCTACTCCCTGGCGGTGGGACACTTGGTCAGGCGAGTTCACCCCGCTGTGCTTCAGTTTCCTGAAAAACGGGAATAATGGTTTCCACTACAAAGGTCGCCGTGAGAGTTGATAATATGATGATGTATAGAAAGTGTCCCACCCACAGCCGGTGCTCAATACATGTCAGTTTCCTGCTCTGCCTTCCCATAGCATCCCATGCGTCCATCACAGTGCCCTTTGCCGTTTATTTCCATACACCACCAATATGAACCTCATATTTTTCTATACATTAATTCACTTTTAAAACTCAATCTCACGTCTGCAAACAGAAAACCAGCAGCACTTGGCAAACATTTATTCCTGTGTTTAGTCAATATTTATTGAGTGCTCATCACGGAGCGGGTACAGGTCTGGGTCCTGGGGATACAGCAGCATTCCCACAGGGCAGACAGACAGTGAACAAAGAGAGACTGAGTAGAACATCATTGCACAGCGTCAGAGAAGAGAAACTAAGGCACAAGGCTAGACTAGAGATGAAAACAGGCCACCTGTTCGATTTCATGGGGCCAGCAGAAGTGGACTTCCCCAAAGCCAATGAAGCTTAAACTTCAGGGCTCTTTGCATGACCAGGTCCCTTTTTGGTTCCCATTCTAAATACTTCCCTACGAAATTTTGTAGCCACAATCACAGATTCTTTTTTCTAAAGAGTGCCCTCAAAAATTAGATAAGCTTCAGGCTCCACAAAGTCTAGTTCTCCCCCTGGTGGGTCAGGAACGGCCTCTCCAAGAAGGCGACACTTGAGAAGGGGCCTAAATAGAAAGTAACTATTAAAATGAACAAAACAAAAGTCTTGTCCCTGCAGAATCTGGGGATTCTAAAAGACGTTCCATTCTATCGGCTTTGCTGAGTGAAAGGCTGCATTTGAAATTTTACCTCCGGCCAGGTCTCCCAAATGAGTTAAGCCCGAAAGTTTCTGTCTCCCCAGACTTCCTGCCCCCCCCACCCCCACCCCCACCCCTACTGAGGAGTGGGGCAGAAAGGGTAGGAGATCCTGGTTGGGTCGGAGGCATCAGCAGGCCTTGGGTCTTAGGGAACGAGGGGAGTGCAGACCAGTAGGAGGGACCCAGACAGACAATAGCAGGTGCTGATGAGAATGTGGAGCTACTGGAACCCTCACCCACCTGCAGAGGGGATGCAGCGTGTTCCAGCCACTCTGGAAGACAGTTTGACAGCTTCCTCCAACGATGAACACATACGTAGCACATGACTCAGCAATCCCCTCCCAAGTATTCACCCTAGAAAATGAAAACTTACATCCACACAAAAACCTGTACGTGATGTTCACAGGAGTGTGATTCATAATACCCAGAAACTGGGGGTGAGGGGCCCAAAATAGCCCAAATGTCCAGTCGCAGTGGAACATATGGACAAATTGGGGACCATCCAGTGCAATGAAATACTCCTCAGTATTACACCCAACAGCACGTGTGAATCTCACAGACACGCTGACTTCGGGAAGAAACCAGACACAGAGAGTTTGTCTGTGGGGTCCTAAAGTGACATTCTAGCTATACATAGAGAAAGCAGATGATTATGAGGATTATGATTATTAGAGAACTTCTGGAGAGAATGAATGAATCTTGATTGTGGTATATCTCATTGAATTACATACTTAGAATAAGCGGACTTTATTATATGTAAACTACAGCTTAAGTTACAGCTTAGTACAGTTGATGGAAAAGTCCTATCACAACGCATGGTCTACTGGAAAGACCCTCCTTGAGCTCAGTCGCCTACCCCCACTCACTTTACACATCAGGAGCCGAGGCCCAGAGAAGGGAGCCCCGTCCCCAAGGTCAGGCAGTAAGTCAGGACTGTTGACTGGCTGGCTAACTGCAGTTCACCGAGCGCTTTCCCAACCTCCTTTCACTTAGTGCTCACTGCAGCTTTGTGAGGCAGTGGCAGTCTCGTGCCCAGGTCCTCTGCTCTCAAAGCCCAGTTCTTCCCTCCTTCCCACAATCCTCACCCTTGCCGAGGTGATTGAACAGAGATCCATCACTGAAGCCCCAGGACCCAGAGCCCAGCACCGGGGCAGGCAGAGCCCAAGGGAAGGAGGACATGGAGCATTTGTGAGCTCTCTGCTGCGGGCTGCAGGCTGGGCGGCCATGGCCAGGAGGCACTTTTCCTCCCGGGCAGGGCACACCCAGTGGTTCAAAGGAGCAGTGGGGACACAGCTCTGGCTTCGCTCAGAAAGATCCGGTTTCCCCTGGATGCTTTTTCCAGCACAGCCTGCCAGGAGAGATTAAGATCCCAGAGAGCAACATGACGCTGTCCTGCCAGGGAGGAGCTCCCTCAGTGACCACAGGCTCGGCTCGCTCTAAAACGGGGCTGCCCCAAACTCTCCCCATCTCTGGCAGCATGTGCCCCCAGCCTGTCTGCTCAACTGCTACATCCCTGGCTTGACTGTATTTGAAGGCCCTGTCTGGTCCCCATGTTGAGTTCTGAGAATAGTCAGTTGGCGTGCTACCAAGAATGTGTTGGCCCTTCCTCCCCAGTGGCAGGGACAGCTTGATCCATTACTTACTTGTTTGGAGTTTGCCTGCTCAAAGGCAGAGTGACTGACCCACCAAACCCGTCTGGTGGCCTGTATTTCCACTGGCAGCTCCAGTGCCAGCCTGAGGTCCCAGTGCAGGACCCAGAGCCACCGCCTGGATGCCAGGAACCTGGGCTCCTAGTCAAGTTCTGTCACAGGTGCTGTGTGACCTTCGATAAGCCCCCAAGCCCCTTCCTCTGTTCCTTGTGAAGAGGAAAAATAGACATTCTTCAAGGTCCTTCATGCCCCAACCAGAGGATCATGAAGATCAAGTTCAGGTCCGAGCCGCAGACCGCCTCCCCAGTTGACGCTCTCCTTTGTAGGACACGTGCATCTTCGGTGCAATGCTTCGGGCTGGTATTTACATGAGGCGAAATGTATGTGGATGTCTCCAGAATCCAACACATTTTTTATCAAAACAGGGTGCAGGAAAAGAATCTAGATGTATTCCAAATGCCACTAGTAGGAGGTCCAGATCAAGGTGTTTTGAGAAAAACATGAAAGTTAGTGACAAAGAGGACGCTGCCTCTCGGCTGTCATGGGCACAGAGAAGGGCCAGATTCCTGGGCTCGGAGCAACTGGTTGTTAATGTCCGTATTAATTACAGGGCGACCAGGAAGCAAAGCTTTAAGCACCTTACAACCTAACGTGATTGTATGTTACCTATGTAAGCATTATTTATAAGCTTTATTCACAACTCTACTTTAGTTAGATCTAGGAGACTGGTTCAGGATTGGGGTTGACACATAATAACACAATTTTCCCCCTTTAAAGGTAATGGGATGACAATAAAGAAAAGCAAAGGAAAGATGTTCCCAGGGGCATTTTCACAGAGCAGCTCATTTTAAGGGATAGCTTACTGACATCAAGCTGGAGGTGCTGTGTGACCTCTCCGATCAATGTGGTGGCAGCATTCCTGGGAAATTCAGTGCATATTAAAGCCTCACAAATATATCTGGTGCTCATTATGTAAGGCAGAGTTCAGTTTTCAGCTCAGGCAATCGCCCACATCAGTGTCCTGAGAGGTATTCTAAAGTCAGGTGGCATGCAAGACAGTCCCGCCCTGTGAGACCGTCCCAGGCACCGCCAACTGTCTAGCAGCCCTGGCTGCTCATGGGCCTCCCAAAGCCAGCAGCAACCCTCCACACTGTGACCAGGAATATCCCCCCACCTTTTAAGTGCCCCCTGGGGCTCTGTCAACTTCATCCTAGAAAACCACAGTCATCACATACACTGGGAGGGGTGAGCATGGGGCATGGGGTACAGCATTCATCAGCCACCAAAGGTTTCAATTCTTTCCACGGGCTTTTGAAAAACTGAGATATAATCCACAAACCATGAAGTTCACCCTTTAACAGCATACAGTCGGTGTCTTTTAGTGCATTCACAAAGTTGTGCAACCGCTGCCACTGTCTAATTCCAGAATATCTTCATCACCCCAAAAGAAAGCTTGTACCCTTCCGTGGTCACTCCCCAACCTCCTTCCTCTCCGTCAGCCCCTAGCAACCACAACTCGACTTCCCCTCTCTGTGGACCTGCCTCTTCTGGACACTCATACAAACAAAATCACACATGTGGCCTTTTGTGCCTGGCTTTTTCACTTGATGTTTTCAAGGTTTACCTGTGGTGCAGTGTGTATCATACTTCATTCCACTTAATGGCCGAATAACATTTCATTGTATGTATACACCACAAGCTATTGACGGATCCGTCCGTTTATGGACAGATGAATAATGACTTTTGGGGACTATTATGAATGATGCTGCTATGAACACTTGTGTGTAGGCTTTCGCATGGGTGTATGCCGAGATCTGGCTGAGTCAATGGGAACTCTAGGCTTACCTCTTCGTGGAACTGCCAAACTGCTTTTCCAAAGTGACTGCACCATCTCAAATTTCCACCAGCGATGGATGAAAAGTTCCAATTTCTCCATATCCTCGCTAAGACTCGTTGCTGTCTTTTCGGTGATGGCCATCCTAGAGGGTGTGAGGTGGTATCTCATTGTGGTTTGGATTTCGGTTCCCTAATGACTGACGATGTGGAGCATCTTTTCACGTGTTTATTGGCCATTTGTATAGCTTCTCTAGAGAAACGTTTATTCAAGTCATTTGCCCATTTTTAATTGGGTCATTTATTTTTCTGTTGTTGAGTTGTAAGAGTTCTTTATAGATTCTGGATACAAGTCACTTATCAGATATATGATTTTCAAATTTTCTCCCATTCTGTCAGCTGTCTTCGCATTTTCTTGGTGATGTCTTTTTAAGCACAGAAACTTTCTATTTTGATGAAATCCAATTTCTTTTTCTTTGGTTGCTGTATACCATACACAGTTGTCTTAGCAGCCCTAACCTCACAGAGCAAGGCCAGGGAATAGAGGCTGCTGTGATTTGAATGAAGGCAACATCTAGCTTCAAAGCCTCTTATTGAGACTTCATAAATAGAGTTTAATTTCTCTGGATAAAATCTCTAGGCCTGCCAAGTTCAAATGTCCTCAGAATTGGTAGCACCAGATCTACCAGTCATTCACACCTTAGGGAAAATTACTCAGTTGGACATTTTTCTAAGAGCAGACCCTGCCAGGGGTGTGGAGAGAGTGTAGGGACCCTGAACCCCAGGTGGGCACCATAGTGGGGGGCAAGCTGGGCAGTGAGGAAGGCCAAGGTTACTTCTTTGCTGAAGGGAGTCACCGCAAGCTGTGTCTTCCCCTTCGGTCTTAGCTGGGAGCCTATCCACTCCCTCCGCAGGCTATACTTTTCAGGCTTTGTCGCAAAAGTCCTTGATAAAGTGCAAATATGGTTACAGGATGGGGACACATTCCCAGGTGGCTGATGCTAGACTGAGAGGAACCTCAGTCCTTGTCTCCTGCAAGCCCTCTGGCCAGACATGGAGAAGTCGAGGCCCAGAGAGGACAAGGGACTGAGGTCAAGGGTCCACACTGCCCTCCTAGTCCCCACTGTCCTCCAGCAAGCATGTTGGCCTGAATGGGATTCTACAGGCAGGACCCTTGAGGCATGGGCAATTTGCTTGGCCAGAAAGAGGCACAGACAGGTTGATGTCCCCAAGGGTACAGTCACTGAAGGGCCATAGCAGGGGCAGAGCAGCACGAGAGCTCTATACCTCGGAGGGCAGGGGCCTGATCTCTTTGGGACTATGCTGCAAATCACTTCTGTCTCAACAGTAACAGCTGCCATTCACTGAGCCCTCACTAAGTGCCAGGCACCGCGCTAAGAAATGTACATGCGTCATTACCTTGCTACTCCTAACAGCCTCATGAGATGATGTCAACTTTTTCAATGAGGCCACTGAGACTCCACGAGCATAAGTGACTCACTCGCCCAGGATCATGCAATGGGAAAAAGCTAAGCAGGCTTTCAAATCCAAGTTCACTGACTCCAAGGTCGGTCCTCCCTAATACCCACTTTAGGTATTAGGACACTTTACCCTAATACTGACTGATTTCTGGAGTGCCCTCTGGTTCTCAGCTCTTGGGTAAAGTGTCCCTGGGTAGGCTCCTGGCCTGCTGCCCACCTAATGGGGCTGAGCTTTGCTCAGGAGCAGTGAGAGCCCTGGGTCTGTTCCGCAGAAAAGGTGCCACTCTCCTGTGGTGTCACAGCGACCCCTGCTGCTCACTTCCACTCTTTTCCGCGAGATCATTCAATGGCAACGGGCTGCCTGTTAACACTCCGGGGGTTGCCCAAAGGAGAGCTCCCAGTAAACCTTATCCTCTTGAAAGTCTCCTGGGGTTTGGAGGAAAGCAGAGAGAAAAGTGGGAATATTTATTTCTGGGCTATGAGGTCTGTACTTAAGGGCCCCCGAACTCCTCATCTTCCCACCCTCCTGCCACAAAGCAGGAGCTCTGGACTTTGTGTCAGACACTGCGGGTCAGCCACCGGACTCCAGCTCTTCACAGCAGCGCATGCAGGCGTGACACGAGCCTCAGTTCCCTCAGCTGCCAACAGGAGACAAAAGTGCTTGCCTCTCTCTGCAGGGGGATGTCTAGAGTCTAGTGTGTGACAACTCAGTGAGCTCCTCTCCCTCCTGAGCCCGACTTTCCTCACCTGCTCATGCGCGTCGGGGAGCTGGCCTTCACCTGCCTTGCCTCACTGCATTACCACAGTAATACATGACGGAGGATAAGAAAATCGAGGCAGAAGTCTGGCGTTCAGAGGGTTGCCCCTCCGTTTTATAGCCATGAGTCCTTCAGTCTCAACCTTTGTAACTTCCTCTTTCTTTATCTGTAAAACCAGATGAAGAATGGTATCATCACTGATGAAAATGGTCACCATTTGTTGAGAATTTGTTATGTCATACTCTGCACTGAATACTTAAGATACTTTGTTTTAACCTGTATGGCCCCTGTGCGAGCCAGTGAGCGTTAACACTGCACACACGAGGAAACTGGGGGAAGACGAGTAAGACAAAACAAAAAAGGCAAGGCACGTGCTGTTTTTATCTGGGGGTTTGAACAAATAGGTGAGTGGACAGGTTTTCCATACAGTGGCGGATCTTTGAGTATTGGATATCTAGGGTGGCTCATCAGACAATGAATTACACAAAAATTATTATTACTTAAAGTAGTGACCATAAAACAGTAACGGCAGAAAATAAATACAGACAGTGACGTTTTTCAACTTTGTTTACACAAGTACGGCAGCTTTAAAAAGTAAGGGAAGCATCGTGGCAGTGTGAAAAGACCTCTGGGTCTCTACCCTTGACATTACAAGTTGGACGGCTATAATTCAGCAAAGAATTCCCTGCCAACGCAACGAAGGCAGCAAGAAAGCTACACTTGGAGGGAGCTGCAGGTGGGTGCATCTGAGCGAGCAGAGGAGGCGGTGTGACGGAAGGAAAGACAGAGCCGGGTGTGCCAGCACAGTCAGCACTCCCCAAGGTCCCAGTCCACACGACAGCTGTTGAGAGGCCAGGCTGCACCCCCACAGCCATTCAGCCTGAGGGGCTGCCGCCTACAGAGGCTGCACCCAGAGTCAGGGGCAGAGAAGCCTGCAAAGGGTGGCAGAGTCCGGCAGGTCACCACCACCACGGCTGGAAGTGCCCCTCCGCACACCCCCCACCCCTGCAACACACACCATCTTGTGGCCCACCGAGCACCACAATCCTAACTCAGCAGGCTGTGAAAGGGCAGAAGCGACCTTCCAGTCACAGTGGTCTATACTCTCCGCAGTTAAACCCACTGGAAAGAACAGAGCCCCAGATGAGAACCCAGAGCCCCAGTGGCTTCTGGCTCCAGGAAAGCAGCCAGTGCACACAAGCCAGGAGACCCATAGTCCCTCACGCCTCACCATGGGGGTGGTGCCTCGAGAGGGAGACAACTGGGTCGTAAAGAGAACACTCACCTCCGCAGGAAATACAGATTTTCTATGCTGAGGTGACGCGACCCAGAGAGATCCCTGAAGTCCAAATAGTGCAGGTAAAAGAAAACAAAAGCTTGGGCTACAGCACCACCTATTGGAAGACAAAAGAAAGATCTCTGCTTACCAACCCGCCAGGGGTGTCCAGCCTTTCCGAGTCTCTGGGCCACACCGGAAGAAGAATGGTTGTCTTGGACCACACATTAAATACACAAACACTAACGAAAACTGATGAGCAAAAAAGGAGAGGTTTTAAGTAAATTTACCATTTTGTGTTGGGACACATTCATAGCCGTCCTGGGCTGCCTGCAGCAGAAGAGCCAAGGGTTGGACCCCCAAGGGCTCTGGCAAAGCAATAATCCATAAGGCATAATAAATAAACAAACAGGTACATCAGAAAAAAAGTTTTTAATCTCCAGAAAATAAACGTAAAGACATTAAAGACTGTGATTTTAATAACAGTGAACGCAATTTTGAAAAAACAAGACACAAGAAAACTCAGAAAAGCAGTTCGAGGAGCTCTGAAATAAAATCAACAAACAATAAAAAGGAAATAAATAAACAAGTAAAATCAACAAACAAAAGAAGTACTTCACCAAACAAACTGAAAGTATAAAAAGAACCAAACAGAAATCTGGAGCTGAAGAACTCAATAAATGAGAATAGATTTGAGAGCTTAAGAAATAAATCAGACCAGATGGCGGTAAAAATCAGTGACAGTGAAAACAGAAACCTAGAAATGACTCAGGTGGAAAGGAGCAAATTGAGAGAAGGAAAGAAACATGAAAGAACTCTATGAGATTTAAATGATCAGAAAGAACAATGTAAGAATAATGAGTGTACCAGAAGGAAAAGAGTGACAGAGAAGGAGACAGAGAGACTAGTTAAACAAAACATCAATGAGAACTTCCCAAACCTATGAAAAGAGCCGCACCTTCAAACCCAACAAGCGAACCCCTAGTTAGTTCAACGGAAAATGACCTTCTCCAAGGCACACGATCTTAAAGGTCTCAAAGGTTCATGACAATTCAGGATTCTCAAGGCAGCCAAGGAAAGGAAGACGGAAACCTCACCGGATTATCATCAGATTTTTCAGCAGAAACCCAGTAAGCTAAGAGTGAGGAAAATTAAATATTCAAAATATTGAAAGAGAAATCACCAGCCAAGAATAATATATCCACCCAAGTTATCCTTTAGATATGATGGAAAAATAAAGGCTATTCCAGACAAACAGAAGCTGTGGAAATTGATCGCCAGAAGACCCGCATCACAAGAAATGCTACAAGGAGCTCCACAACCTGAAACAAAAGACAAAAGGACACAAAAGTATGACTAAGATGACAAATACCCAGAATTAGGAAACTGCAGTTCTTGTTCAGAATAGGGTGTTTAGCACTTAAATACAACACAGAGGTTAAAGGGGCAAGAGCATTAAAAAAAGACAGTAACTAGTGCAGTTTGGAAACAAACGTACCACATAAACAGGAACGACTTGTGACAGCAAGACCATAAAAGGCAAGGAGAGAAAGAGTGAATGGAGATGACATGCCATGAGAAGGGAAAAAGCTATCATACATATGAAACTTTCTTTGCATAAACCTGGTAACCACAAAACAAAAATCTGGAACTGAGACACATAAAATAAAAAAAAAGAGAGAAAACAGGAAAAAATTATACAACACCACCAAACTAAATAGACAAAAACACAACAGAAAAGAAACAATGGATACACAGAGCAACCAGAAAACAAGCAAAAGTGGCTACAGGAAGTCTTCACACACCAATAATCGCCCTAAACATAAAACAGACTGAACTCACTAATTAAAAGGCAGAGTAGAGGAACGGGTCAAAAAACAAAGCCCTGCTGTGTGTGCCTTCAGAGACGCGCCTCAACTGGGAAAAGAAGCATAGGCTCAAAGTGTGTCCAGAGAAAAGGAGTTGTAGCCGTACTTACATCAGACAAAATAGATTTAAAGATTTTTAAAAGGTAGTAAGAGACAAATATGGACACTTTATAGTGATAAAAGGAACAATATATCAAAAAGACAATATTTTTCAATGTATATATGCATCTAACCTGGGAGCACCAAAACATAAAACAATTGCTAACAGAACTAAAGAGAGAAATTGGCAGAACACAATTATTTTAGGGGAACTAGCTACCCCATTGACAGAAATAGATAGGTCATCTAAACAGAAAATCAATAAGGAAATATCAGCCTTAATTGACACATTATAACAGAGGGACATAATCAATATTTACAGAGGATTTTATCCCAGGACACCAAAATACACATTCTTCTCTGGTGCACATGGAAAATTCTCAAGGATAGAGCCTTTGTCGGGCACAAAAACAGTATCAACAAATATAAGGAGACTGAAATCATACCAAGTGGATTTTCTGACCACAACAGTTTAAAACTGGAAATCAACAGCAAAAAGAAAGCTCAAAAATCCATAAATATATAGAAGATTTAAAAACATGATAATGGGTCAAAGAAGAAATAAGAGACCAAAAATACGTAGAGATAAATGAGAATAATAATACAACATATCAAAATTTGAAGATTGCAGCCAAAGGCAAGTTTGTAGCATTACAGGCCTACCTCAAGAAACAAGAGAAATCTCAAATAAACAATCTAACTTTTCACCTTAAGGAACGAGGAAAAGAATAAATGAAGCCCAAAGTCAGTAGAAAGAAAGAATAAAAATTACATAAAAATTAAATGAAATAGAAAACAAAAAAGAAGATACAAAAAATGAATGCAAGAAAGCTGATTCTTTGAGAAAGTAAATAAAATTGACAAAACTTTGGGCAGACTCACTAAACAAGAAAATACTCAAATAAACAAAATTATAAATGAGAAGTTACAACTGATTCCTTAGATATACAAAGGACCATATAAGAATACTATGAAAGGTTATATGCCACCTAATAGCAATAACCTAGAAGAAATGGACAAATTCTTAGAAATATATTACCTTGCTTGACTGGATCACCAAGAACTGGAACATCTAAATAGACTGATCAACAGTAAGGAAACTGAAACAATCATCAAAAACCTCCCCAAACCTCTGGGTTCAGGATGGTGGCATATGCCCTGACCGGTGTGGTTCAGTTGGTTGGTCATCATCCCGGAAAGCGAGAGACCACGGGTTCAATTCCCTCTCAGGGCGCATGCCTGGGTTACAGGTTTGGTCCCAGGTTGGGGCACATACAAGAGGCAACTGATCAATGTTTCTCTCACAAGGATGTTTCTCTCCCGCTCTTTCTCCCTCTTTTCCCCTCTCTCTAAAAATAAATAAATAAAATCTTTAAAAGAAAAAAAAGATGAGAGACTGGGACCCCCCAAGGATTGGCGAGAAGTCTTGACTGACCTGGTCCAGGAGCCCTCTGCTTCTCAGTGCCAATTCTGCTGTCAGAATCTCAGGCTTCTGGCATGCCTGTGGCAAATAGTGGCCAAGGAGGCCAAATGCACTTGATTTAAGTTTTACTTTCTAGATTTTTGGATAAAACCATTAAAATTTTTCATCTAGAAAAGAGAAGATGGTGGCTAAGTAGTGGAGGCTGAGTCCACTTGCTTTCACCCCCAACTAAGACTCTTGGCTGATCTTCCAACAAATAACCTG
Organism: Macrotus californicus; assembly: GCA_007922815.1. Classification (NCBI taxonomy): domain Eukaryota; kingdom Metazoa; phylum Chordata; class Mammalia; order Chiroptera; family Phyllostomidae; genus Macrotus; species Macrotus californicus. The sequence goes on from VMDR010002802.1 coordinate 81,393, forward strand.
AACAATCAACGGAATCTTGGCTGATAGGAAGTTTGGAAGCCAAGGAATACAGAACACACTTCACAGCAGGCAGTAAGGAGATTTTATAGGTTGAAGGGGAAAGACCCCATGCAGGCACCTGCAACCATGGAGAAATTACTCAGAAATCAGAGCTTTGAGCCTCCCTCCCCTCCCAGGGAAGAGAACCCCCAGATCCAGGCTAGGAGTGACTTGAGAGGACATACGAAGTCGGGGACATCCAGGCCACACACATACACAGCGAGCAGCATGTCTATAGCTGCAGCACCAAACACCAACTGGGAGAGTGCCAGAGAGAGAGGGGGGTGGGGCGGGGCGGGCGGGGGGGATCCCATCTGAACCTGGGGCAGGCAGAAGCAGGCTGCAGTCAGCCATGACTGTGAGAGACTTTTAGCTTTTTGGAGAGGTGGTGTGTGTGGAAAACCAGACAGTGACTTGGCACTGCAGCAGGTGTGTCCAGAGAGACTTTTTAAAGGGGAGCTGAAGTGTGCTGGGCAGGGACCCCTGTCAGCAAAGGGACAAGACTGAAAATGTCGATTATTCCCACTGAATACTGCCGGGCAGGGAGATCAGGAAATTATACAGCAAGGGGATTTCTGCACCCCAACTCAGCATGGCTAGCAGCCCAGAGGCTGCACAGAGCGGAGAGTCTGGGACTGTATCTGCTGCAAGGGCAGTGAGCTGGGAACTGGACAGCCAAGAGTTGGGCACCCGAGATTATTTACAGCCAAGGAGAGCCACTTGTTCCACAGAGTTCATACCCCTGGCAAGGGAAGGACTCAACCAGCCCCTCCCTCCTACAGGACTGCAAGCATTGCATCCAACAGGGAGGCTCTACAGAACAGGCAGCTCAGGCTCAAGAAACCCCTGCAGGGTGCATATCCACAGGAGAAAGACAGGACGAGAAATGCCAAAAGAACACATTTTGTACCTCTCTCAGGGAGAGAAAATACACCAGTACCTATGGGCCTATTCCACTGAGTCCAGCAAGGCAGGGAGATCAGAAATCCGTGCAGCAAGGGGGAATCAGGGCCCTGCCCAGCCTCAGCTTGCACACAGAGCTGCCATCAGCACCAAGCAGGAAAGAGCTGACCCTATTACACAGATTGGCCCCTCCCTTGAAATGGACAGCTGGTTCATCAGGAACTGTAAACAATTGGAAATAAGCTGGGACAGACCAAGATGGGTGCCACGGGGGAAAGGGGAACACACCCACAATTTTCCCAAGACTGAACAGTGCCTTGCAGGGGAGACCGGGGTCCCTCCCCAAATCACAATAGAAGCCCCCTCTAGAGGCAGGTGAAGGTAGTACATGCAGTGCTGCCAGAAGGTGGATGACCCAGCCCTGAACCCTGAGCTGATAAAAAGCCAGAGGTAGATGCAGAAGGAGACAGAAAGCAAACACCGAACTCTGCTGAGACAAATTCCACCTCCTTCTGCTTCAGATTGGCATTGGTTTTTTCTCTCGCATAGCCTCTTAACATTTCTTCTTTTTCTTCAATTGTATTCTAATTCACTATTTGTCTTTTATTTTTTTTATTTTTTTATTTTAATTTCAAATCTCACATTGTACCCTTCCCTTGTCTTATTCCATTTTGCCTTCTTCCTGACCTTTCTTATTTTCATTTTAAATTTCATTTTCCCCTCTCTACACCTTGTTCCTATTCCTTACCCTCACTATTTATCTT